>JAECUM010004925.1:0-45204 GCA_016617855.1 Megalonaias nervosa
TGCAACCTTATCTTTCCCCAAACTATGGAAAACTGCAAAAGTAATGCATATTCACAAATCGGGTTCTAAGGATGATGCAGATAACTACTGACCAATTTCAATACATGTATTTTGTAACCAAACTTGTCAAAATTGATCAAAAAACAATGACCATGACTCATTCATGTCATAGTTGTCCAAACACTTGCTGTTACACCCTAACCAATCAGGCTTTTGACAGAACCATTCATGTGGGACTGCCTTGATCTCCCTAACTGATAAATGGCTTCAAGCACTTGACCAAGGTAGAATAATAGGATCTGTATTTGTAGATTTCAGGAAAGCTTTCGACATGGTGGATTATGAAATTGTTATACCATATTTACCATATATATATTGGGATACCGTATTTGTTGGGACAGCATAAATTAATTTTTAAACGTAATGTTTTTGTGCACAGAATGTTCTGTGACACATCATTTTTTCGAGTCATAAGTTTTGGGACATTCGATAATTACATGTCAGAAAATGCCCACCAACTTAAATTTTATTTTCAAATAACTATAAAACTGTGTACTTGAGATAAAACTCTTTAATCCACTGCAGTCTCATCTCATCAACCCAACTCTTCTCCTGCATATGTACAATCCATTCTTTCAGTGCATGAATATTTTTTTAGCTTTCTCATGCCATGAAAAATTATCACCGGAGGCAACAAATCTCCTGAAGTGGAAACTGCATGGACTCAAGTCAGATTTTTTTAATCTGCAGCAGTCGTGCTAATTCTCACACTTTTAACCCCCATCTTATCAACAGTCCATCCAGAAATTAAATTAAAGTACACTGGAATTTCATCCATGTTAATGATCATATTGTCTGCAAAATCACCTACTTTTCTGGCCTTCATGAATTCATGAAATGATTTTATATTTTCCAAATATTCTGGGTGACACTGGGTCATCGATATCTGTGTATGAAGCACTATATTGTGTCACTTTAAAAACTGTTCAATTGTTTCAATTTATTTTCTAAATTCCTGTAGATACTGGTAAAAAGGAACCCAAATTAACTTTCCTATGTCAGCTGACTTTGTATATTTTTTCAAAAAATCTGCACACTTAAAAGAATCCAAAGTCGGCTTCCAAGGTCGGCTTGCTTTGTAATAAAATAACCTTTGTATTTGATGTCCTTTAAAAATAAAATTGGCACAATTAAAAGTATCCAGTCGGCTTCTGAGGTCGGCTTGCTTTGTAATAAAAATATCTTTTGTATTTGATATCCTGTCAGTAAGTTCAAACAATGAGTTTACTGCTCACTGCTGGTTGTGTTTATTCACACCCAGGCTTCTATTTGCTTGGCATCTGTAGTCATAATGACTACAAACAGGCATTGATGTCTGCAGGTAAATAGCATACACAGCAATAACTTGCTTTAATAACACTTTTTGTAACCCATGCTAGCATGTGCACTCAAGTGAATGTATTTTCAAATAATGATTTTTATTTGTGAGATACTGTCATATAGTTAACCTGAATATAAATACAATCTTGGTTATTTTGGATCTAACACCATGTCATGCATGAATGGCAGATGCCTTTCAGCAATCGGTTGATAATTTCCCTCTTGTTTATGATTTTGTTGGATCCAGTTATCAGTCGGATAACATATTCAAACTTTTGAGTATAACCAAACACGACTTGTTTCTCTAAGTTCACATCAATGAACAATGTGTCGTGTGTTATCTGACATAAGTGATACATACTACATTATGGATTGGATGCCTACAGATTTGTCGATATGTTTTTCAGTAATGCTTATGAAAAAATAAGAAGAACAACAGAAGGTTAGTTTCTTTCATTTTATTATCAAATAAGCATTTTGTCTATTTTATTGCAACTTGCAGTAGTGGGGGCACAATTTCAACACAAATTTATTTCGTTTCTTAAGTTTTGGGACATATGACCAAGGTGAAAAAAGTTTCAACATAAGATCTGGGACAGGAAAAAAAATTATTATTTTATCGTGTCCTAATATATACGGCAAATACGGTAAGCAAGCTGAAAATTTGCTAATGTGACGACAGCACAATTAGATGGTCTACTTCATACTTAAATGGGAGAACACAACATGTGTATATAAATGATGTTCTGTCTGAACCTGGAACAATTTAAATATAGATTCCCACAAGGCTCAATTCTAGGTCCATTACTATTTATATATTAAAAAGATATTAATGAACTACTACTTTTACTGGTGGACTCAATTTCATCTGCAAATCTCTATGCAGATGACACAATATTATCAGACAAGCAAAACACAAAGCATGATCTAGACATTTCTTTACAGGATGCCCTAAACAAACATAAAACTGGTGCAATGCAATGGCATGGTAGATAATACTAATAAAACTAAAATACTACTTATCTCAACACCACAAAAATGTACAAATCTTGATAGTGATGAACTATGTCTAACATGGAAGGATATAATTTGCAAATGGTCTGTCTTGATAGACTAGTTGGAGTCTTTGTAGATAATAACCTCCCATGGACTGAACATATAAAGTGTATCAATAAAACAGTTAATTCAAGTTTATGGCTTCTCAGCAGGACAAGGCGTTTTCTCCCAGAATGGCACAGAAAACATACAACCCAATTTAGACTCAGACATGAAATTGGTCTTCCATAAAAAAACCTGAAAAAATTTTAAGGGGGGTTTGGGGGTCCTCTCCCAACGGGGTCTCAAGGGGCAGCGCCCTCAATTTGGGGATCCAGGTTGCCGAAGGCCTCCGGCTAAAAACGCATTTTACACTCATAAAAAACTGCTCCTAGTGCAACTTATGATCATTAAAAAAAAACCCAAAATAATCATTTGAAAAACTAATAAACTTACCAAAAATGTTCAACTTGACTTCAATAATTTCACAATATTTATTGTCACATGAATTTTTTCTCCAATACCACTGATGCTGAAGTTATTTCATGTGCATGTCAGTGTTCACATCATAATTAAGTCATAATAATTTGTCAATTTTTGCAGCAAATATATTATACTTCTCTCTTTTCATAACAAATCTGTAAAATAAACACCCAAGTTCATCAACTATATACAAATAATCCCATAATCACTTGTCTTTGTCTCCACTGGACACAACCTGTTCATATGCCAGTCAAGCTCTTTTTGCGGCTTTGGCAAAGATTTCTTTAGCCTTCCTTTTTGTCACCACCAAATTTTTTGGCTCAATGTGCAATCGTTTCTTTTCCTTCTCAACAAGAGCCTTTCTCCTTTCAAGCTGGTGCTTGTATTGGCAACATGCAGTGCACATATTCTGACAGAGGGCTACATCTGTTCTCTCATGCAAGAAATCTTTTTTCTTATAGTAATTAACTGCACTTTTCCAGATGCCTTCTGAGCTTCAATTTTTCCGTATGCAGCTTCTTTTACAGGTGCTGTTCCAAACTCTTCCAACCGCAATTACTGTAATTCAGATCTTTCTTGCAGAGGTCACAAAATGCCAGTCCTCTAGCATTCAGTTTTCTTATAAACTGACCAACTAAATTTCCGTCAACTTTTCGCTCCAGCCATTCCCATTTTCATATATTTTTTAAACCTTTATCTAAACTTTTCGTGTCATGGTCTCTCTCAACAACTTGGGACGCCATGTTTTACAAGCATGCTTCTTCTTTCCATTGCCATCAGTTTCCATTACATGAAGATTCATTGGATGAATTTAAACTTTTGACCAATCAGAATACTCTTTACGAGAGTCATGTGCTAACTAATATATGGAATGAATACTTTACAAAGGTCGTTGTGGAATGGGACCGGACAGACCGTTTTTAAAAAACTGGATCAGAGACGATATAAAAAAACGGACTATATCAAGAAAAATCTGATTCAAGTCAGGAGGAAAGTGGAATTCCGCTTTAAAACGGAGAAAAATCATGTCTGTAGACTACTGTAATACAGTATGGGGTAATTCAAATTATAAAAACATAGCAAAGCTAGCTTGTCTTCAAAAATGAGCATTTGGGTTAATATCAATCCTAACAGAAAGCAGGGAAAATTTAGCTGGTAAGTTAAAAATATTACCTATTAAGGACCGAATCCAGTTGAGAAAAGACAAGTTAATGTACAAGATATCCATTAACAGTGCTCCTGTATATTTACAATCACTATTCCAGTATAGACTACCTGGTAATACTCCCCACCTGCAACCTATGTCTTCCAAACAGTATAAAATTCCCCAACCAAATAAAGAATCATTCAAAAACAGTTTCTAATATTCTGGAACTTTGCTCTGGAATAGTATTCCAGTTGAGATTAGAAATTTCCACTCTACTTCCTTCTTCCAAACTCAGTATATCCAGTGGCTTCACAGACTTAGTTAAAATGAGAATGAAAACAAATGTATCTGTATTCATGAATGCCTCTGCGCATCATTAAATATACTACCCATCTATTTGTCACTAACTGTATATTGCATATGTATGGGTTAGTATCCATCTGGTGAAAGGAAAGAAAGTAAATATATTGTTGTCTATACATGTACATGCTACTATGTATGTATGCATGTGTAGATGTATGCATGTGTATATGTATGCATGTGTATATGTATGCATGTGTATATGTATGCATTTGTATCTGAATAAGTTCCTTTATATGAGGGCCTCAAAGTAGATCAGTTCTTCAGCTAAATGTGTTACGTTCTTTAAAAAAAGTTGTCTATTATTATTATTATTTAATTATGCAAATGAAACTTTTGTAAAGTAGACAAAATGCCGTGTTTTTCAAGAAAGTGATACATGTACTGTCACATAATTTTTCAGTCTTTGTCTGGTACTCTGTTTTATTCAAGGTTAATTTCTTTGTGAGTTAATCCATAAAAAAAAATCTATATTTAGCCTATGCTGACCCTGTCATGTTCCTATGACAATTATGTCCATACATAATCATAAAAGAGAAGAACTCAACACCTATGTGAGGCTCAAAATTCTATCACAACATTGTTGAGGACATTTCCTGTAAATGTTGTGTTTATAGATGATGATATAATATTAACCTTAATGGTACATATACTTTAGCCAACACTTTTTTAGTGATGAAAACTGACATTGGTAGTGATATTCCTTACCATATGAATTAAATATTAGCTCTGGATACATATTACAATAAAATGTGGCCGCCACTGAGGGTAAATTTGACATTTCTGGCCTAAAATGCTGGCTGCACGCCACATCAAATTGGTGGCTGCTCATGAGGGGTACTTTTGTATACAAACTCATCAGTGCTGAGAAAAATGGGTATGTAAAGGAGGTGTCTACTGGTGAGAGGGGACGTATAAGAGGTGGACCATTGTAGTTTGAATCTCTCTTATTTTTACTCTATGGGCTCAATATTTACAAGTCCCAAATTTTGAATGCCAACCCTATTTATGTACAAGGCTGGTATGCACAAGTACTCTGGTAAACAAAGCATGGATTGATTGGCATTCCTATCAATCAGCCAATCAGAAATGACCTTGTTGTGGGAACATGATCTCATGACTGATGTTGTTGTTGTTGTGGGGCTTAACGCCCTTTTTCAGCACACAATAGGCTATACATGGCGGCCAGTATTAATGGTGGAGGAAGAAACCGGGAAATCCCCGGAAAGAACCACCGACCCATGAGAAGCTACTGGCAAGCTTTCTCACATATCCACATTTGCCGAATCCTAGACTCGAACCCACGCAGACAGAGGTGAGATGGCAGTGATCTGTAACGGAGAGCGCTTTAGACCACTAGGCCACTCGAGGCCCCGATCTCATGACTGAAGTACACATACAACTCCATGCTTCAAATCACCTAAACTCATATGATAATTGGAGATACGATCAGTATTGACAAAATTACTCAAATATATGGATGTAATCTTTGTGCACGTAATTTTATTTTACAATCTAGCATTGTTGTACAAAAACATAAAACGGTAACAAGCATTTCAAAGTATGTGGGGCCATCTCAAAATGGATACACACTACTAACACCCATGTGATGTGACTAAAATCAGCTTATTGAAGGATATGCATATGTATTCTAATGAATACACACCTATTCTAATGAATACATACCTATTCTAATGAATACACACATATTCTAATGAATACACACCTATTCTAATGAATACATATATTCTAATGAATACACACCTATTCTAATGAATACACGCATATTCTAATGAATACACACCTATTCTAATGAATACACAGCTATTCTAATGAATACATGCATATTCTAATGAATACACGCATATTCTAATGAATACATGCATATTCTAATGAATACACACATATTCTAATGAATACACACCTATTCTAATGAATACATGCATATTCTAATGAATACACACATATTCTAATGAATACACACATAGTCTAATGAACACCTATTTTAATGAAGATACATGTATTCTAATGAATACACAAACATGGACAGGCAGGATAGCATACATCCATTTTATCAAAAGCATATAAACACATACAATATTGCTATCCAATTATTTAGCTATATTTCATAAGCCAAAGAATCAGTGGGAATGCAATAATTTCAAGTTTATTTTGATAGCTATATTTTTACATTAGATAATTTATAAAATTAGTGGAGAGAGATATTTATATTTTTACAAAGATATTTAATACAATTTGTGGAGAGAGTTATATTTTTACATAGATATTTAATACAATTTGTGGACAGAGAGTTATATTTTTACACAGATAGCTAATTCATTTTGTGGAAACAGAAAGAATATTTACTGAGAGAGGAGATAAAACTTATTAAAGTACATTCAAGGCTGCAAGGGTTTATAATAGCAATCCTTGCAGTAACTTTTTTATCCACGTCAATAGCTGGTACATGATGTTTGAGAAGTGGTTGCAAAATAGTAACTGAACCCAATTTTTTAATATCAGATCCTTGTTACAAGGATATTGTTGTGGTAGGAGCCATGTTTCATATGTAACATATTGAGGTTGTGTTTCATGTGTAACCTGTTGAGGTTGTGTTTCATGTGTAACATGTTGCAATTGTGTTTCATGTGTAACATGTTGCGATTGTGTTTCATGCATTACATGCAGCTGGGTTTCATGTGTAACATGTTGTGTTTCATGTGTAACATGTTGTAGTTATGTTTCATGTATAACATGATGTGGCTGTGTTTCATGTATAATGCATTGAAGTTGTGGTTCATGTATAATTTGTTGGTGGGCCAAACATTTTCCCTATACAACATCATCATAGTTTCCTTTAATTGTTATCTCTTCATAAAAAAATTATCTCAGAGCTGTCAGAAGACAGAATAACTCATCTGTACACCAGTGAGCTATTAGAAGACAGAATAGCTCACCTGTACACCAATGAGCAGTCAGAAGACACTATAACTCCCCTGTACAACAATACCAATCAAAAGACAGAATGGCTCACCTGTACACCAATGTGCTGTCAGAAGACAGAATAGCTTGCCTGTATGTCAGTTCAACTCTCAAGATAGAATAGCTCACCTGTACACCAATGCACTGTCAGAAGACAAAATAGCTCACCTGTACACCTATGTAAGTCGGAAGACAGAATAGCATGCCTGTATGTCAGTTCAACTCTCAAGATAGAATAGCTCACCTGTACACCAATGCACTGTCAGAAGACAAAATAGCTCACCTGTACACCTATGTAAGTCGGAAGACAGAATAGCATGCCTGTATGTCAGTGCAAATGGCAAGACAGAATAGTTCAAATGTACACTAATGCCAATCAAAAGACAGAATAGCTCAACTGCAAACCAAAGAGCTGTCAGAAGACAGAATATCTCACCTGTATGCTAATAAGCCATCTGAAGACAGAATAGCGTGGCTGTACACCAATGCCAATAAGATAACAGAATAGCCCAACTGTACACCAAGGAGCTGTCAGAAGACAGAATAGCTCACAAGCACACTGATGCAAATCAGAAGACAGAATAGCTCACCTGAGGATTTAGTGATTTCTAGTCTTCATCAATAAACTGACATATATATATGTACCTGTACATCAAAAGTGCACAAGATACTGATCCCAAACAAACATGTACCTGTACAGTCAAAAGTGGACAAAACATTGATTCCAAACAAACATGTACCTGTACAGTCAACTGTGCACAAAACACTGATCCCAAACAAACATGTACTTGTACAGTCAACAGTGCACAAGACACTGATTCCAAACAAACATGTACCTGTACAGTCAACAGTGCACAAGCCACTGATACCAGACAAACATGTACCTGTAGAGACAACAGTGCACAAAACACTGATCCCAAACAAACATGTACCTGTACAGTCAACAGTGCACAAGACAATGATCCCAAACTAACATACACCTGTACAGTCAAAAGTGCACAAGACAATGATCCCAAACAAAATGTACCCGTACAGTCAACAGTGCACAAAACACTGATCCCAAACAAATATGTACCTTTACAGTCAACTGTGCACCACCAGCCACTGATCCCAAACAAACATGTACCTGTACAGTCAACAGTGCACCACAAGCCTCTGATCCCAAACAAACAACCTTAAGCAAAGACAATGAAACATGACCTATAGGTCAAGGTTAGTTATACTTTGGGAATAATGGTGATATACATACAACAGCATCCACACAAGGTATATAACCCTACAGATTGGTTGAGAAGCTAAAACCTAAATACACTGCTTAAAGTCACTGATGCATCAAATGTAAGTCAGTGACCTACTTTAGATGTGATCATGTAGTACTGAACAGAGGAGATCCATGAAGCCACATGCATGCATATCAAAGCTGTAGGACACAATGACCAAATGAGCAAGACAACATAATTAAAGCATCAAATGTAAGTCATGGTGACCTACTTTTTGCAGGTCAGTTTAACTGTCTCAAAGCTGGATCTATACATTTAACCACAAGACCTGATAAGTTGTAGTACCTGAAAAACTAACCTAAAATATAAACTGAACAAAGGTATGATGACGAGATGGAAAGACAGATGCACAGATGTGAAAACAGATAAAGTATATTATATGCCCATTCCACATTTGTTGAGGATCATACAGAAGTAGTTTGTGTCTTTTGAAGAAAATCAAAAAGTTGTCCTTGGGTTAACAAGAAAAAGGTTTAAGACCTGATGCAGCCAGCATAAAACAAACTAACCAAAGCCTTAACCAGAAAGTGTCCCCAATCCAGTTCTTACGGGCAGGAGTGGTTGTTTGAGAAGGGGAGTATGTGATGATATTACATACCATATGATCCACATTATAACTCCTAATAAAATGGGCAGAGGCAGTATTGAGAGAAGGACAGTACGTGATATAATTATAAACCAAATGGGCAGGGGCAGTATTGAGAGAAGGACAGTACGTGATATAATTATAAACCAAATGGGCAGGGGCAGTATTGAGAGAAGGACAGTACGTGATACAATTATAAACCAAATGGGCAGGGGCAGTATTGAGAGAAGGACAGTACGTGATATAATTATAAACCAAATGGGCAGGGGCAGTATTGAGAGAAGGACAGTACGTGATATAATTATAAACCAAATGGGCAGGGGCAGTATTGAGAGAAGGACAGTACGTGATATAATTATAAACCAATAATGAAGTGACTCAGGTCTACTCAGATAGAAATGCTGGAAAAAATGCTTTAACGAAAGCTCTCCAGACACACCTACAAACATTTGCATATACATGCCCACCCACCCCCACACACATGGACAACACAAGTGCTTGATGCCCACATTTCAGGCTGCATACAAATTCTTAAAATGTCTGGAAGATAAATGGAGAAAAGACCTTAATAACAGAATAGTCTAATAAATACTCACAGAAGCCAGTCATCATAATAGATGAGAGTGGCTATGTCTTTATTTGCTACACCCAGGACAGCATCAATGTATTGAAGATAGCCATTGGTTACCTTGACATCGGGGCGTACAATTTTTGCCTTTACATAGCCACCCTGCACCCATGTTTCTGAAAATTGAAAAGCAATGCAATCAAGCTGTAAGCGGATATCAGGACTGAATCAAATTCCACAAAGATAGCACTAACAATTACCATATCAGGACTTAATCAAATTCCCCCTCACCGCAAAGACAGCACTTACAATTATCATATCAGGACTAAATCAAATTCCACCTCCCCTTCCCCCAAAAGACAGCACTTACAATTACCATATCAGGACAGAATCAAATTCCCCAAATATGGCACTTACAATTACCATTGCCAGCAGCTCCCCAAGATGGCAGATGGATGGATGGAAAAAACTGCAGATGGACTGATAGAAAGGTAACACTCCCATAGCACTGTTCTTTGATGAAGAAATGCAATGCTTTCAATCTAAAATGTAACTGGCATATACGTCAGCCTCAAAAGTGGAAAGACAGTTCTCCTGGTATATACAATAACTCCCATCCCTCCTCAAATCAATGTTGTAAACTCCTATTTCCCATTCTCAACAAGTAAAACAAAAATATGACAGTAGTGCTGCCTGGCTATAGCTAAAATCTAGCCAACCAGATACCTGCATGCAACATGTACAGCATATGGAAGAAATTCCTTCAAAGCACCATGATAGTGATATTGGCAAGTAATAAAAATGGTGGAAGCATGACACTTTGTTGAAAAAAAATCCTAACAGAACAAATCAGAACTTATGTAATCTAGAAGACAGAGAAATTGTAGAAACATAACATGCTGATTAAGATGCTAAATAATTTGGTGCATGATGTTCCTAATTATGTTTATCAACATTCTGGTGATTGGTGATGAATCCTGCACAAATTTTATGCTTCTCAGTTTATAAAACATGAGACAGTAAACAAAGCTATTTACTTCTGTCAGAATCTACTGTTATTTCAGTGTTGATCTTGTATCAAATATGATGACAGCTTGAATCTGTTCTGTCAACTTACAATGCAGGTTAAAACAAAGTCACCAGTTTATCAGCATTTTCTATGCTACTTAGGTAATTCAAAATGCATTAATCCAGTTTCAGTGACCTTGACCATCTGCCCTGCAATTGCTAGATTTCTTCCTTACCCCAAGTGCAAGCTATCCACCAAATTTGGTCTATGTGTCTGATATAGAAATAGCTATTGTGTGGTAACTGATATAGAAATAGCTATTGTGTGGTAACCATTTTTCTCTTTTCAGTCCCCGTCACCATGACATTTGACCTTTTCACTAAAAAATCAATAGGTTTCTGTCCTATCCAAAATGCAAACTATCCACAAAGTCTGATTTAGGTATGTGATGCTGAACTTACGTTATTGTTCAGAAACCCATTTTGTTTCTTCCAGTGATATTGACCTTTGACCTCTTGACCTTGAAATCAATTGGGTTCTTCCTTACCCTAAATGCAAGCCTAAACAGACCATGCCATAAATTCTTCTGGTCTTTGAGCAGTACAGTAAACAAAAGGGTAATGTTATACTCTTTTACCATTTCTTTCATTGTAGATAGATATAAGCATCTGGTTATATCGTGATTGGCGGTACTGCCTACTTCTGTAGTCCCCGTAAATTGGGAGATTGGAAACAACAAATCTTTCACCACGCTGTAGCATGTGCAGGTTGACGATCTGAAATGTAACAAGAACACTATTGCACAACCTTTGTGTGTGTTTGTGTGTGTGTATATATATATATATATATATATATATATATAACATATATATATATATATATATATATATATATATATATATATATATATATAATAAAAACTAAATTACGCACCCTTTGCATGATTCTAGACAAAGTTTCATTTATTTTTTTTTAACCTTTGAATGCATGTATTATATTTCTGTTTTCTTCCTTTTTCTTTAGTTTAAACTTCTTCATTATTCTGGACACTTTCCACCCTATGCCATTTTGTAAATATATATTGTTAAATGTGTGGTACTCTTTGTATGTATGTTTCTTATTAGAACTATCCTATTAAGGTTACAACATATTGAAAATTAGCTTTTACTGAGTGCCATTTTCCAACTTTTATATATATTTATATATGATGACACTAAAACTGGGCAATTCTGCCAGGAAAATAACAAAATCTCCATGTGTTTGAACCTAAATTAAGTAAGGTCTTCCACACATGCATGAACACACATATTTTGGAACTGAGAAAAACAAGAATCCCATGAAGAGACTGATACTCTACTGGGCAAAAAGAATTTCCAGGAATTTAAGATAAGATTGTTTCTTCTTTATATCTGCTGAGTTTTCAGACCATCTCTGATATTCTTCGGCAATAAGACTTTTGATTAGCCACTGTGGTGATGATAATGACTGTCACACTGGTACCATTTTCATTTAGGACTAAGCAGCCACTGTGGTGATGATAATGACTGTCACACTGGTACCATTTTCATTTAGGACTAAGCAGCCACTGTGGTGATGATAATGACTGTCACACTGGTACCATTTTCATTTAGGACTAAGCAGATATCACTGGAAGTGAAGAAAACCCTATGTTAATATGACCAACACTTCTGGGGGAGTTATAGCAGCAAGATTTTCAAGACAGTTATGCATGTCCTGGAAGTATGTTTCGCATCATTTTTATTTGGGATCAAATATGTATAATAAGAAGTCTTTTGGTGAAAACCACATGTTGATATAACCATCTATTTGGTGAATAGAAATATTAATATTTTCATGATGACCACTATAATGGCCATATCTGCATCATTTTTAAGTAGACCAACTAGACATCATAAGAACTCTTCTGATGAAAACCTCATCTCAAAATGAATTTTCATTTAAAAAGACTAGGCATAACACAGTTTGGATGTACGATCAATTGTTCCTGTGTGGGTTTAAAGCGATAGGCTATTCATGGCAACCAGTATAACTGTTGGAGGATGAAGCTGGGAAAACCCCAGTAAGAGAGCCAACAACTTACAGGAAGCTACTGGCAAGCTGTCTCACACCCCACATTGGCCAAGCCCAAGACTTGAATCCACGTGGACAGAGGTGTGATGGCAGTAATCGGTAAAGGCGAGTGCTTTAGACCATTCTGGTGAGAACCCCATCTTGATATGACTTTCTATTTTAAAGGAATAACAAGACAAGGACTTTCAAGATCAGCTGTGCACCATTTCCATTTAGGACCAACTAGACATCATAGCAAGCCTGTTGGTCATAGCACATTGTTGATACAATCAGCCATCTAGGTGAAGCAGCGATAATAAGATTTTCCAAATGGCCACTGTGGCTGATATAATGGCAGTTGGATTGTCACCATTATCATTTACAACCAGCTAGACATCATAAGAAGCCTTTCAATGAAAACCCCATGATGATATCATCATTCATTCAGGAGAAATGTGATGACAAGATTTCAAGATGGCCACTTTGGTGGACATACTGGATGCCTGGATGGAACCATTTTCATACAGGACTAACCAGACATCATACAAAGCCTTTTTTTGAAAATCCCAAGTCAATGCAGCTTTTTGCTCTGGAAAAAAGTTTCAAAATGGCTGCTAATGGCTGCTGTGGCAGCCAATGAACATCAGATCTGCACCATTTTTATTTAGGACAATCTAGACATTGTAAGAAAACCTAATGTTGATAAGACTATGCATTCAGGAGGAGTAGCAGTGACAATATTTTCAAGACAACTACTGTGGTGTCCATGATAGACATCAGATCAGTACCATTTTTATTCAGAACAAACTAGATATCATCCAAAGTCTTCTGGTGAAAATCCCATGTCAATGACTTTCCATTCAGGTGGAGTGGCGATAACAATATTTTCTAGATGTCTGCTGCAGCAACCATATTGTATGTTGGCTTGCACCATTTTCATTCAGATATCATAAGAAGTCTTGCATAGAAAACTCCATGCTGATATGATTCTCCATTCAGAAGGACTAGCAATAACAAGGTTTTTATGACAGCTGCCATGACGGCTATAGTGGACATTAGATTGGCACCATTTTCATTTAGGACAAACTAGACATCATAGGAAGTCTTTTAGTTAAAACCACACACTGATATGACCCTCCAATGAATAAGATTTTCAAGCTGGCTGCTGTGGTGGTCATACTGGATGTCTGAGTGGCATCATTTTCATTTGAATCAACAAGACCATGGGATGAACATGTTTGCAAAATTTTAATGGCAATCTTCCAACAAGTTTACAAGGAGTAGCAATAACAAACTGATGCTAATAGGTACAGGACGGATGGATGACATATCATCCAATAATCTATGCTAATGGGTACAGGATGGATGGATGGATGACAACATATCATCCAATAATCTATGCTAATGGGTACAGGATGGATGGATGACATATCATCCAATAATCTATGCTAATGGGTATAGGATGGATGGATGATGACGACATATCATCCAATAATCTATGCTAATGGGTACAGGATGGATGGATGACGTATCATCCAATAATCTATGCTAATGGATACAGGATGGATGGATGACGACGACATATCATCCAATAATCTATGCTAATGGGTACGGGATGGATGGATGACGATGGCATATCATCCAATAATCTATGCTAATGGATACGGGATGGATGGATGACGACGACATATCATCCAATAATCTATGCTAATGGGTACGGGATGGATGCATGACGACGGCATATCATCCAATAATCTATTCTGATGTTAATGGGTACAGGATGGATGGATGACGACGACATATCATCCAATAATCTATTCTGACCAGTAGAGCTAAAAAGCACTATTCAGAATAATGAAGAGACCTAAACTCAACAAATAGAACAACAAATAAAAATTTAAAAAACACACATCTTGGCCAGGACCTATTATCAATGAAAAAGCTAGCTAGTAGTATATTGCTGTGACCTAGTTTTTTATGTCACTGCAAGGAAATCAGATTTCATTGGGTACCATCTGTACCAGTGCATTAGATTTTGTCTCTATCTGTATAAAATTTATGCTACATGATACCAAGATATGAATGTATTTATATTACAGGAAGAAGTGGAATAATAATAATAATAATAATAATAATAATAATGATAGCAACAACATTATGTTATTAGATGAAAGTGAGGATGATCTGCAATCATTTCACTCTGCATTTAATGACCAACCTCATCTTCAATCAATTGTAATGATGTCAAGGAATGCTGGGAATTTCACTCAAAGCCTCATAAATATAAAAAAACACATTAAAATTTGCTTCAACTCTAAAAGTCCTTGCTAAAGTTATGCTCTCTAAACCAAAATTATGAGGAGAGGCTATTAGGGGCCATCTCTCTGCCACACGATGACAGCCTATTAGGGGCCATAACCCTGCCATATGATGACAGCCTATTAGGGGCCATAATTCCTCCATGTGATGACCAAAAAGGCTAGAAATCAAACTACTGAGGTTGCATC
Organism: Megalonaias nervosa; assembly: GCA_016617855.1. Classification (NCBI taxonomy): domain Eukaryota; kingdom Metazoa; phylum Mollusca; class Bivalvia; order Unionida; family Unionidae; genus Megalonaias; species Megalonaias nervosa. Next base: position 15,408 of record JAECUM010004925.1, read on the forward strand.
ATCATAACACTTCATGTTACATTTTGAACACTCAGATGTGGCAACATGATTACTACAGAATTCAATTTCATATATATATATATATATATATATATACATATATACATACATACACACACAAAGTAAAGACTGTTTATGTTTTACAGGGACTGGGATTTCAGACTGTTATAACCAAGAAATCATCATTATTTTTGTTTGTTTTCATTTTCTTTCCAAATGCTTATGCACTTGTCCATGTCAGTGATGTTGGACTTATATGTAATAATCAATTTATACTTGTATGATTACTATCAGAACTCACAAAGTAATATATTTTTCAAACAAAATACTTTTGTATAAATACATTTTCATCTTGAAAAATAAACGATAAAGCAAGTTTTACCATCTGATCAAGTGTCAACGTACATGTACATGTACCAGCTAGTGAATAATAAAAATCATTTTTAGCTGAAAAATCTTTGTTCAATAATATAATGGCTAGTTAATTAGTCCTTTATTGACCTGCATGGAAAGAGAACGTCATTAGTTATTTTTGTTTTAATTAATATGAGATTTTTGATATTTTTTATGACATGCAAATGCTCATAAAGATTATTAGGTTTATCAGGTTAAGATGTGTAAACAGTTACAAAAAATATACACATCATGACAAGGGCTACAATATTTCTACTGGCTTGACTTAAATTACAACAAGTACTTTAAGGGTGAATGGCTGAGTAACAGTGTATACTGCACAGAGTAAATTTTCATATCCATGACTTGAAATTAATTTAAGAGAGTTCTTGCTCATCATCACTTTCCAAGAACATGAATTCAAACAAATTTTGCAAGAATCATTCAATCACATGCCCTGGGAGCATCTCTGCAGGTACAATTGCTGGTACAGAATCACTGTCATGCATACAAAGGTCTGACTCTCTCATACTTTGATCCAGTTTGTTGCATAAGGTGTCTTTAAGAAATAAAGTGTCAGTAGTGTCTAGGGTTGTTGTATAATAAGGTGTTCAAGAAATAAAGTGTCAGTAGTGTCTAGGGTTGTTGTATAATAAGGTGTTCAAGAAATAAAGTGTCAGTAGTGTCTAGGGTTGTTGTATAATAAGGTGTTCAAGAAATAAAGTGTCAGTAGTGTCTAGGGTTGTTGTATAATAAGGTGTTCAAGAAATAAAGTACCATATGGTCAAAACCATTATTATATATATATATATATATATATATATATATATATATATATATATATATATATATATATAGATATATAGATATATAGCTCCTCTTTCCAAATACAGTCAATCCTGCCCTAACAGTTAAGTCATCTTTATATGGAGAACACTTTGTGTTATGAGTCATTCAAATTCACCTCAAAGATATTTCCTCTAATAAATTATGTATTAAAACTCACCTACGTTCCATCAATGGCAAATGGTTTCTTAACTAAACTGAAGTTCTTACTGCTTAAAGTTGTCACTCAAGCATATAGATTGTGCTAATTAAGTGTGTAAACATGGCATTGGTTTCGATACAGATAAAAAATTTATCACATAAGAAAGGATCTAGTTTAGTACAGATAACAAATTTACCATGTAACTCAGGGTCTGGTTTTGGTACAGACTGACCCAAGGTAAGCTGCGGATATTGCTGAAAGCCTGTTCTGTTGGCACAAGCACTGTGACTCCTGATGGCTGTGTCATTTCATTTGATACCTCAGGGCTACTGGCTGCCACCACACTTGCCATTGTCCTACAAATAAGGAGAAATCAGTAAATGACTGACACCTACAAACATTTATAAAAAATAAATAAAAGGTTTGAAGGTAACACTAATAAAATGGTCTAAGGGTAACATTAATAAAAGTCTATAAGGGTAACATCAATAAAAGGGTCAAAGGGTAGCATTAATAAAAGGGTCTAAGGGTAACATCAATAAAAGGCTATAAGGGTAACATTAATAAAAGGCTATATGGATAACATTAATAAAAGGGTCTAAGGGTAACATTAATACAAGGGTCTAAGGGTAACATTAATACAAGGGTCTAAGGGTAACATTAATTCAAGGATCTAAGGGTAACATTAATAAAAGACTATAAGGGTAACATCTTAAGGTAACATTAATTAAAGGGTCAAAAGGTAAAATAAAAAAACAAGAATTCTGCATCATGCTATGTCTTGCCTGCTCTCATGTGACATAATCCAAAAACTTTAAACAATTGCAAAAGCAATACAAGTGTGATACTGTCATCTATGATAAGTAACACTCTCCAAAATAAACCCATCAGTTTTTAATGAGCTAAAGGCAAAACTTAAATTACTTAAACATGAACAATAGGTCATTGTGACCTACTTTTACCTGAGGAAAGTAGTACACTCCAACAGGAATACAACAATTAGGTTTTAATGACTCTAAATACAAAAGTATATGCAATAAATTATGATGAACAGTACATTGCATGTCGATCCAATGTCTGATTTTAAGTTCTCTACAAAGACACAGGGTATGCTTGACCCTTAAGGTTATTGACCAGCATGACTCCACGACTTTTATTCTAAGTACTATGTACTCTAAAGCTTTCTTTCTTACCCTAAGTGCAAGTCTTTCACAAAATTCAATCCAGGAACTTAATCAAAAACAAAAGTTAATTGAAAACCTGTTTCTCTTTGAGCCATAATGACCCTTACCTTTGACCTATATATCCACAAATCAACAATCTTTAAATCACCTTACATGCATGCTTCCCACAAACTCTGGTCAAGGTATATGGTCAAGAACTGAAGTTTTTATGTAAAAAAAATACATTTTTCTTCTTTCAGAAACAGAGAACTTGAACACTGACCATAAATATCAATATTTTTTTACCAAAAAAAGAAAGCCCTCCACAAAATCTGGTGAAGATCCATGGTTGAGAACTTAATTGGAAGGTGGGGAGGGGGCAGAAAGTATTTTTGTTTTTTTGTTATTTCAGTGGCCAAGCCAATGCCGGGGACATTTAAAACACATTAACTGTAAGGCAGAATAATTTGAAATTTGAAGAAATCCTGAAAATGGACCAATATATCAAATTCATACCATGTATACCTCTCCCTTGATAACTCATAGACAATGGTATGCATAAATGTTCACCACAGCACATGCAAGGACACAAGTTAGCAAGGGAAATAATTTTTGGTTAACGATAATGAGGAGAGGGAAGGGGGCAGGCAGTGCAGGCAACTTTCATTGAAGCCTGAGAATTATGATCTCCTTTCTCCTACACAAACGTATCTGTATAATGGTTTTTAATATCAATTGATAATAGATAAGAACCCAACTAAAATGATTACACTCACAACAGATTTGTTAAATAAATCAAGTTGCCATATGTTTTTAAAATTCAAGCATCAGTAATGTCTCAAATGCCTCCCTAATGGTTCAAACAATGTGAATTATTTGTAAGCATCAGTACTCTTAAACAGTCTGCTTATGTCAGTTGCACTGTCCCAGAACACAACATCCAGATAGAAAAATAAAAAGAATAAGGACCCCCCAAAAACAGAAATGTATGAATAAATTTAGAACTTGCAGTTGTTCTCCAATGTATCTTGGCAAAGTCTGAAGAACAATTCACAAATTAGCAAAGGCAAGCACTTAGGAGTTCAAACCCAATTAAAACACATACTTCGTTTAGCAAATGATACCTCTTTATTTCTTATTTATTCCATACAGTGTTGCCATCATTAGATATTTTCCAACATTTTCATTGACCAATTTTTCATTATATATTTTGTTTCATTTATTAATAAAATATTTTGTTTCAGTAAATCATATAAAATATCATCATTTCTTATTAAAATTTGCATCTTTCATGACAATGATTCAAAATTTACATGCACTAACTGCTGTATTTGCTAACAAAACAAGTGTCCAACCTATCATTTACCAATTATGATCATGATTTTTTTTATATAAGTTGTAACCTATAGCTATTGTTTGTCTTATCGGTACAAAAATTGATGCAAATCATACCTGCCACAATATTACATGTGGGTTTGTGAGTTAACTGGGTGCACTAAAACAAGCACTGTATCAGCAAGAATACGCTGGATGTATTTAAACACAGGCAAATCTAAAGTTATTCATGTAAAGAAAACCTACTTAGCTGACGATTACCCTGAAACATTTCGTTCTAAGTTCAGTGAAAAAACTGATTACTGTGTTGTGAAAAAGAATGGAAAGAAAATTGTAACTGATTTGCAATTCTGTAACAGGAATAATAAATTATTTATGGATCAGTTTTTAGTTTTGTTTTCTTAAAAATCAGGCCAAAAGGTGCATCAATTTATGTACCAATGAATAATGATTCATTGTGTTCATAATATTTAATTCTAAAAATTGCTTAATTGCTGATGATTCTGAAATGTTACATTTAATTGTGATAAAATTTTGCTTACTGATTGTGTCGTGTAAATGCTTTATAATAGTCATTCTTCATTCCATTACGACAAACAGTTGATAATGTCAGTTATTTAAAATTCTGGAAGACGTCTTCATAGTGGCAACAGAAACACTCGATCAGCATCAAGTGCTTTTTATGCTGAGACCATTCAATGATTTAGACTCTTCAACAACAAATTCTTCACATTGAAATATATTCAATTCAAGTGAATCTCAGCTCACTGCTTGCTTGTAAATGTTTAGTCATCTCAACTCTAGACATCCTATCAGGTGTATATAAAATTTACAAACAATCTACACACCAGTATTGCATCATCATAAAACAGTGTCTATGTCAGTACTGCACCATTATAAAACAGTGTCTATGTCAGTATTGAGCCATTATAAACAGCATCTATGTCAGTACTGCACCATTATAAAACAGCATCAATGTCAGTACTGCACCATTATAAAACAGTGTCTATATCAGTATTGTGCCATTATAAACAGCATCTATGTCAGTACTGCACCATTATAAAACAGCATCAATGTCAGTACTGCACCATTATAAAACAGTGTCTGTGTCAGTACTGCACAATTATAAAACAGTGTCTATGTTAGTACTGCACCATTACAAAACAGCATCTGTGTCAGTACTGCACTATTCTAAAACAGTGTGTGTCAGGATTGCGCCATTATAAAAGTGTCTATATAAGTACTGTGCCATGCACCATTATAAAACTGCATCTGTGTCAGTACTGTGCCATTATAAACCAGCATCAATGTCAGTACTGCACCATTATAAAACAGCGTCTATGTCAGTACTGCACCATTATAAAACAGTGTGCATGCACCAATATAAAACAGTATCTGTGTTAGTACTGCGCCATTTTAAAACAGCATCTGATTCAGTACTGCACCATCATAAAACAGCGTCTATGTCAGTACTGCACCATTATAAAACAGTGTCTGTGTCAGGACTGCACCATTATAAAACAGTGTCTATATCAGTACTGCACCATGCACCCTTTTCAAACAGTGTCTGTGTCAGTACTGCGCCATTATAAAACAGCATCAATGTCAGTACTGCACCATTATAAAACAGTGTCTACGTCAGTACTGCACCATTATAAAACAGTGTTTGTGTCAGTAGTGCACCATTATAAAACAGCGTCTATGTCAGTACTGCACCATTATAAAACAGTGTGCATGCACCATTATAAAACAGTATCTGTGTCAGTACTGCGCCATTTTAAAACAGTCTGAGTCAGTACTGCGCCATTGTAGAACAGTGGCTGTGTCAGTATTGCGCCATTGAAAAACAGCATCTATGTCAGTACTGTGCCATTGTAAAACAGCGTCTATGTCAGTACTGCGCCATTATAAAACAGCATCTATGTCAGTACTGCGTCATTATAAAAGTGTCTGTGTCAGTACTGCACCATTATAAAACAGCATCTATGTCAGTACTGTTCCATTATAAAACAGCGTCTATGTCAGTACTGTTCCATTATAAAACAGCATCTGTGTCAGTACTGTTCTATTATAAAACAGCGTCTATGTCAGTACTGTTCCATTATAAAACAGCGTCTATGTCAGTACTGTTCCATTATAAAACAGCGTCTATGTCAGTACTGTGACATTATAAAACAGCATCTATGTCAGTACTGTGCCATTATAAAACAGCATCTATGTCAGTACTGCACCATTATAAAACAGCATCAATGTCAGTACTGGTCCATTATAAAACAGCGTCTATGTCAGTACTGTGACATTATAAAACAGCATCTATGTCAGTACTGTGACATTATAAAACAGCATCTATGTCAGTACTGTGACATTATAAAACAGCATCTATGTCAGTACTGCGCCATTATAAAAGTGTCTGTGTCAGTACTGCACCATTATAAAACAGCATCTATGTCAGTACTGCGCCATTATAAAACAGTGTCTGTCAGTTCTGCACCATTATAAAACAGTGTCTATGTCAGTAATGCACCATTATAAAACAGTGTCTATGTCAGTACTGTACCACTATAAAACAGTGTACTCTAAAATCTTGATAACAGGGAAAAAAATTTGAAATTACTGAAAGTCACATGTGCTTCATTTTAATACACATTTATTGATAATTAAATTTATCACATTTATTTGTAAACGTTTTATATTTTACATTTGTCAACCACATATTTACCAGTATATTTACTACCTGTGCTCATTACAAGAAAGAAAAGACAGAAAGGAGGAATACTTGAATAAATAGTCCCATTAATCAATCTCTTATGGATAAGAAAATTTTCAGGCAAGCACAATTCTATATCTTAAAAGCTTTTACTTACAAATATGTGCCATACTGTGGACAATATTCAAAATATTGCTTGCACTTGATTCCAACATAATGCTTACATATTTGTTGACCATATTTTACAGTATTTTGTCAGTTTGTTAATGACATTTGCAATTTTGAAGTTGGTATTTAAAACGGGACTTAATAAATCACTCTGTTTATTTAAAAAGGTTACTTTATATGAAATGTATTTGTTTTATTGTTGAAGAAGTTTATGTTGTTGCAAGGCAAATTACAAATGTTTTTACTTTTCCAGTTATCAAGTATGAATAAGAATTTTCCAGCCATGATATAACATCATCAGATCTCACAAGATTCAAAGCGTTGAATGAGATCTGTTGAGGTTACAAACCTGATTACACAGCTTTCCTGGTCACTGTCACATACGGACCACACTTTCAATATATATATATATATATATATATATGAAAACCTGGCATGTATTTTAATAAATTATGATAACTATTTTTTATAGTGTAATAAGGTCATAATGAAGTGATGAGGTACAGCATAATACATACAATGTCATGAATGTTGTTTACATTGGATTTACTCAATGTCAGTAATTTACATTAGATTTATTCAATGTCAGTAACCTGTCTCCTTCATTGAGAATTTTGTTGATACAAATGATGAATAGTGATGCTGTGATTGATCACTTTGCATAATGAACTAGAAACAGATAATGTGAAACTAAAAATGGTCTGTAATCTTCACGTTAATCATTGATTTCGGGCAGTTCATCATGCTTTTACAAGCTGCGGAAAAAGTCTGTTAGTTTTTTGCTGTTGTACAAGTTTTGAAACAAAATTGCAATCAAAAATCTCAGGACACAGAATCCCTCAGGAAAGTGAAACCTCTCAAGACCAGAATCCTTCAGGGCAGTGAAAACTATCAAGATTGGAATCCTTCAGGACACAACATCCCACAGGCCATTGAAAATCTCAAGACTAGAATCCCTCAGGACAGTGAAAAATTGCAGGACCAGAATCCTTCCGTACAGTGAAAACTCTCATGACCAGAATCCCTCAGGACTTGAAATGACTAAATTTTGGGAAATTTCTACCAGGTACCTGTCGATCCATACAATCGATTACTCGGGTACCCAATCAAACGGAAATTATATTAAATGTGAACCTGAACTGCTTTGCTGTAGGTTCGGACAAGCCAACCCCCAAGAGAGGTATAAGTATAATTTATTACTAATATAAATGGCAAAATGCATAATCTGAGCATAAAAAGAGCAATCTATATATTACAGGCCATAATTACAGAAAACTATGACAAATGTACATTTATTTTTGCTACTTACCTGGATCTGCAATTAAAATTTTTGTCATAAATCGGCTAATCAATGTGGATTAGGAGTTAGTACAAGAGTATAGACCAAAAAGAAATTGATAAATTATTTATGCATAACACTCACTTTAACTAGTCTACATGTCTACAGTAACTTTCATGAATAGTTGTCAAGTCCACAAACGATGGCTGTTGTATTATGCTCGACTTGCCATGGTTCATACCCTTAACAATGGTCCGGATTCAAGATGTTTTTAAGTTTAACAAAAATTCCTCTCCTCTAACATTTTTTAGTCACATGACATCCATCAGTCACATCGATAAAGCTCATTAATTTGATATCTAGCGCCATTTAATTCAGGCTACTCTGCTACGCATGTAGCATCAAAATAGAATGAATCTATGAAAAGTGTTTTCCAATTAATAAAAATCCGTCTGTTTTCTTGGCACCGTTTCATGTAAAATTCATGTAAAAATAACCATATTTACACATGTGGTTAATTTTTATGAGAATTTCTTTTAATGTTATTAAATAACAAAGATTTTTTCCCTTACAATTAAATACTTCAATGAAAAATTTCATTCTGTATAGTTGTCAATTTTGTTCATTTTTCCTAACCTTGTATAAGATGTGCATGTTATGGTAACCAAGTTTATGTGTTGCCTTTGCCATGACAAAAATATCTGTCTTGCATTTCCTGCTAATAAAAAGGTCTAGTAAACGAACATGTGAATAGCCGCCCTGACTTAAACAGCTAACACTCGCTCCAGGGCATCAAACTTGAGGCAAAAATGGCATTAGTTAAACTGGACATTTCTATTGTACTTTCTTTTATCTGAATTGTAGTATGTACTTAAATTTTATTTTGATGAATATTTCTTAATCAGTAGTTCCCGTTTCCATCAACGAAAGGTATTTACACAGGATCTCAAATTAACCATGTTAAGTCACGAGAAAAATGGCACACAAATCAAAGAGGGGCACAAAGTTAGGACAGTCAAGCTTTAAATATCAGTGCTGTTTCTTAAATAAGTCGTGCAAGAAAGGAGAGAAGTGTCCTCCCTTGTATTATTATATAGTAAATGTATGACTGACAAGTAAATTGTAAGTAAAACTACAAGCGATGATGAATAAATTATAACATGACAGGAGCCTAGAACGGTAATCATTATTCTGAGTCTCAATCTGAACTTGCAAACTTTTTCTTTAAGGGGTACCTGGTTGTCCATTTTATTATCTGGGTTATTAGCAATGGGCAGGTATTCAAGTACCTGATTACTCCTCAGGACAGTGAAAAATCTCAGGACCAGAATCCCTCAGGAGAGTGAAAACTCTCAGGACTGGGTATCCCAAGACCAGAATCATATAGGACAGTGAAAACTACCAAGACCAGAATCCCTCATGACACAGAATCCCTCAGGACAGTGAAAACTACCAAGACCAGAATCCCTCATGACACAGAATCCCTCAGGACAGAACTAAATATTGTGTTTTGGTGTGTTTCAGTTCACTGAGGTTCTATATTTTTAACTAAGCATTAGATGTGATCAGATATCTTCTCACAAACAAATAAATCTTTATATATTTTGAACAAAATCTTTAATAGCCAGTCAGCTTTTAAAAGTGATACCTGTGATAAGTGGGGTTATATTAAACCTGCATGGGTTTCTATTTTGGTCTTTATCTTAGTATTCATAGCTTTAGGGCGATCAAAGCTGACTGACCACATGCTCCGATTACGTTTTGGTTTTAAAGGAGTCCACATTAGTGTCAAATTGACATCTGGGATCCAAAACTGTATTTCAGTTTTTAAAAAAAGTCTGGTATCTGTGATGAAAAATTGCAATTCAGTTTTCAGAACAGACTGGGTTGTTTTACCTAATTTCAGTTTAAGAAAAATTTGGGACCAAAAACATAATTCATTTTCAAAGGGATTTTGTTTTACTGAGGTTTCAAACTTAAGAGGGTTCACTTTATTTCAATAATATTCTTTTCTGATTTTATAAGGAATATTAACTTATCGAGAATTGGGGCGGGGTGGGGATCATTCTGACATCATAAATGGTTTCATTTTTTCAGATCACAGTTATATGAAATTGGAAATGCTAGTAGTTAATATAGATTCCATATGAAACTGGAAATGCTAGTAGTTAATATACGTGTCTATATGAAATTGGAAATGTTAATATTTGATATTGATGTCTATATGAAATTGGAAATGCTAGTAGTTAATATTGATGTCTATATGAAAGTATCTGAAAATTGTTAGTATGAGCTACAGCATGCATCATTTATAGATAGATAATAAAATTAAATATAAAATTGTAGACAAAAGTTTGTAAACTGAATCCTTACTTCGCATCAGCATTAATTTGTTCCATTGCTGTAAAATATGCATATCCAAAAATCCGGTCTATGACATGTACAACACCATTAAAGACGGTGATATTTCCCTGTAGTACGGCAGCACTCACATCTCCACCAATCACATAAGCTGAAAATTACAAATGCATGTAGGCACAGATTACGGTTAACAAGATCAAAAAATGTTGAGTTTTGTTTTCTTGATTAATAATCCTGCTAACTACCACTATCTTAGTCACACAATACTCTCCCTATTTTGACATTTCTTGCAGTGTTCTTAGAAGTAACGTTGGCCTGGTGCCACCCAATTTAAATAAGACATACCCCTATTCACTGGTGCTATTACTCTATTACCTACCGCACCCCGCCAACACACACACACAACAATTTCATTTTCAGATATTTCTGCAGCATATAATTTTCTTAAATTTTACAGTCCAGAATCCAGCTATGTTCTTCCCAATATTATGTAAAATGAGTCTGCTTCCCTTGCTTTAGTTGAGACGTACTACCTGTCTAGCTTGTCAATGAACAGATGTAATTATCTCATTTGGTTGTTTGATGCTTATTGAAGAAAGTTCATTCATCACTTGGCATCTGATATGCTCTCCAATCAGAATAATCCTGCAAGTGAGTAAAGATAAATCACTAACATTACACCTGCTGCCGCAGTAACGAACCAAAAAGCAAATGTGCTATTTCTGAAATATTTGCAACGAGTCAATTAAACTGCATTAGTGATTACTAGCCATGTACAAGCGTAAACAGGTTTGTTAGCCATTGTTGGAAGGGTTACAGGAGGAGTAATATAGACTCAAGTGTAGTAAGTCTTAAAAATGTATTTAATCAATAAACTCAATGTAAACAATCAAGCAAAGGATGTTATATGTGAACAGATATGTTCAAAGTACTTAGCTGATGTGATAATATCTCTATAATTTCCAGATTATATTTAAAAATATTTTTAACAACATTTTAGAATAAAGTTAGAAATTGCATAACATTTATAGTTAATATAACACCATAATGATATTTTAATATCTGTAAGCAATGTTATACTACACAGAACCTGTATGAATCATCCATACAGAATTCAAATAAATAGCAGAAAAGGAAACATAAAATCATTAAAAACAACTGATCATTCTTGATTATAAACCATGAAGAATTTAGAAATGACTGTTTTTAAATAACATTCATTCATTCTGATCAATGGTTCCATGGAATAATGAAATGAAGCTATCAAGTATCGCCATGGCAATGAATGATCAGATTCTGCAGGACATCAGCAAATAACAGAGAAATGCAGTATTATATAGATCTGATATACACCCAACCACTTAACACAATTTCCAATTCACTGCATTATCATACAGATTTAATAAACCCCCAACCACATAACACAATTTCCAATTCACTATAATATCATATAGATTTGATATACCCTCAACCACATAACACAATTTCCAATTTACTGCATTATCATATAGATTTGATATACCCCTACCACATAATATAATTTCCAATTCACTATAATAACATATAGATTTGATATACCCCCAAACCACATAATTTCCAATTCACTGCACTGTAGAGCACTAGAGAGCAGCATGTTTACCATAATCAACTGTGTCCTCAGCATTAGAAAATTTAATCTTTATATATATATAAAATATAAAATAATAAAATAAATAAATAATAAAATAAAATATAAACAGCAACAGTCTATAGACAAAACAACGGTCAGTGAAACAAAACAACAATGGAATTTTCAACAAGCTTCAAACATGAGCTTTGGCACATTGTCATGCATGCATCTTAAGTGTGCATTGTACACAAACAGTATAAAGACTCTGATACTATTACATTGACATAATTGTGAGAAAAAAGGTTGAGATATCAAGATACAAGTTTGGGATCATGATTACATCACCAGAATGCTGTGCTAACAGGCAAGTGGCACCATTACGGCAAGCACAGACAATATCAGAGACCAAGCCTATCATTGTAGAAACTTAAACCTTTACCTCATGTAAGCGCTTCTGGATGTCTCTTCCCAGTTCTCATGAAAGTGCCTTTGGATGCCTCAACCTGATTCGCATGGAAGTGAGTTTGAATACCTCTACACCAATACTCATGTAAACATCAGCCATTTTGAGCTGATTTTCATAGTGCCACCTTCGGGGAATTACCCTTATTAGATAGTCACAGTCACTGATGTAAATCAAATCATATAGTTGCGATTTAAGGTCTAGTCATAATCTGCTATTTAAAGTAACTGGGTCAGATTCTCAACTCTCCAAAATGGAGGTCGTGGATTTCATTCAGTACTTTGTGGAGTTTGGACAATTAGAATCACAACTATGAAAGCTTCAATAACTTTGGTAAAGGCTCTGATGTTGATGTAGGCAACAATAAAACTTTCATAATTTATCAAATTCAGATGATTTAGTAGATGTAGACAAAAGAACTGGTAGATTTCAAGGTTGAGAAATGGCAGCTATGGTTGGTCACATGGCTTTACTGGCTTAACAGTGAATGAGTTCTCTCAAGATTTTAAAGCAGATAAAAGATTCTTCCATGAAAAATAATTATACAACTATAACAATCAGATTTTATTCTTAAATCTTATTATACATAATATAAGTGTACCAAAATTGTAACATGGTTCAAATTGATGTTGAAAATAACATGTGTAACAGTTAACAAGCAGGCCTGTGTGTATGGAATCAAATAGGTAATGGATGTTCTATTTATAGCGCACTGCACTATGTGACTATGGTATATGTATATCAACTGCCTACAAAGCCATACATTCTATGAAGTAAAGGATTAAGGCAAGTGGCATCATTATTCCACAGATGTGTGCTAACACAGAAAAAAAACAGATACCAAGCCTATCTGGGCAGAAACCTAATGCAGATACCAATATTACACCAAAATTTCTGTTGAAAACACTGCATGAGCACAGCAACAGAACATATGCACCTGAATTCTCTTATTTCCAGTAGATCTGCATGACTTTCTTCTAGTGTAATGACAATCTGTAGAAAAACAAACTCTCTCATAACATAAACTGAAAAATCTGCTCCACAGTGCATCAAAATAAGACAAAATCAGCTCCAGAGATTACTGGAAAAATAACAGAGGTTTTGATACTTTGAATTAAGAACAAAGCTCGTATAAAGAATTGTAACATTGTTGACAACCATGATGCTGTTGCCATTGCCACTGGAAAAGTAGTGAACTTGGTCTTGCTATTGACAGGCATGATAAGATAATGCTGTTACCACTGACAACTACAATGCTGTTACCACTGACAATCACAATGCTGTTACCACTGACAACTACAATGCTATTACCACTGAAAACCACAACTCTGTTACCAATGACAATCACAATGTTGTTACCACTGACAATCACAATGCTGTCACTGCTTACAATCATGACACTATGGCCACTGTCACCAGCAGACAGAAAATTATTACCTATATCTTGCTGTTGAAAGGCATAATAAGAGAAATTCATACTTATATTGACTTTAAAATGCACTTTCAATGTACATGTGCTTCTCAAAGTTTGTATAGTTTACATAACATAACACACACATATAGATATGTCACACAGTACATATATGTAACACAGCACATTACACATATGTAACATAACACATTACACATATGACATAGCATGTTACACATATGTAACATAGCACATTACACTACACATGAAGTGAAGACATTATGTAAAGCGTTATCCTAATGATCAAAGAATATTTTCCAAAGTTATTTTACTAAGCTATTCTGCAATTCTGTCAACTAAAATTAGTATTTTTTGACATGTGACAAGTATGATCTCGAATCTGTACTCATTTGAGACTCATCCAATAAATTAAATTGCAGTGCTTGCCAAGGCTCGCAAAGATATAAATTTTTCTGGGTTGTTTCATAAAAAAATATTATGCACACTCAGGAAAGATTTACTATGTCAAATTGCTGAAGAATACCATGTCTGCACATTATTTTAATTATTCATCCAATCCCCGACATCTTTTTTAACTTACTGATCATTGGGTTGAGTAAGTATTTTAAAGACTGTACAAGATGAACACCCCAAATCATTTCTAGAGCCCTTATAAAATCTTAAATAGTGTAGGAGGAGTTGTGCAACAAATCCATAACCATAATCCTATGCAAAGTTCAAGGTAAACCAATAACTGAGTCACACTGAGCACTCTTTGGTACTGCAAACAAAAATTTTTGGTGTTGATTCAATGTTAAGTTTAATTTCCTACAACTTACTGTCATAAGTGCTACTGGCCAGCCGAAACACAATCTGAGCATTTGGATTCCCGCTTTGAAACTTCTGGTTGTTGTCAATAATTGATGTGAAAACCACTTTACCAGGGATGTAATGCATCTTAATGTACTGAAAGAGAAAAAAAGAGCTGTAGAATGCATGCATTATCTAGTCTAGGACATGCAATTGTGTGATTCATGCAAATTTCTATTTTAAAAAAATTACACTGATAAAAATGTGTGCAAAACTTGTGCATCACTTTGCAAGCTTTACCCTTTGTTTGCTTCTTTGACTATTTTATTTTCGAACATTTCCTCCTTTTTACAAATGTAGTGAGGAATTTTCCCTCCATTTTATTTGTTCTAGAACAGCCCACAAGCATGATGGACACAATGAATTATGGCAATTACTGACATAATGGCCCACAAACCTTACCTTAACCACTCTTTGGGTCATAATGTCCACAAAAATTAGTCCCTTAAGTAAGTGCACATTCCTAGATTCCAACATACCTTGAAGTATCTGCTTAAAACTGGCCTAGAACATCATGAATTTCTAAGAAATTACCAATATTCATGTCTGATGGATTAAATCAATCTAAAAGAGAAACATTACATATGATTTTATTAATTGCAATCATATTGGATGAGATAATGCACCTCCAAAGCTCTATTGAACCAGTATTGTTTCATACTAGGCATTCACATGACTTAGTCTGACCAATAAAAATGCATTAAAACAGTTACAGCTCTATGCTGTTCTGGCTTTTGGACTATGTTTTCAAAATCTGATTGACAGATTGTGTCCCTACAGGACTTTGAGGAAAAACCACAACTACAGATCTAAATACCCTCTACTTCCATTTTTATAATCCTACATGATTTAGCACCATGCACTACAGTCAATGCATTAATATACTTACTACATTTACTAACTGTATGCTTAGACACAACCACCTTTATTTGGTTATCATATATAAATGTATACACTGGTTCAGCTTATACAATCTCTGCATGATTGGCAATTGATGTATGTTAATTAATTATATATGTATGCATGTATGTATTTGGAGAAGGGGAGGGTAGTTGTATATCAGTACAATCATGGTTAGGTGGTTCAAAATTGAAATTTTTAATTTTTAAAGATAAATAACTGCAAAAATAAACAGAAAGAGAAAGCTTTCTAAATAATTAAGACACTACAATTCTATAAAAGGTGAAAGGTATTCAACATAAAATCCATACAATATAAAACCATTAAAATACAGGGTCAAATTTCTTTATATAAATTATCATTACTTATAAAGGGTTCAAGATTTTCACTGGAGGTACACCATAAAATCTCTTTATTGCATTCAGAAAAAAACAACTTTTGTTTCACAGGGTCAATGTTGATACCCTCAACAAGAATTTATTCTACTGTTAAAGAATAATGCACTCTGGGTAGGGTTCGCCATTCAGGACATCTGCATGAGTCATATGTGTGTCATGCATACAATCGGTACAATACCACTTCATCTCTGCATTTAATCAAGTCCTGAACCATCTAATAATTAGTGTAGGATGACAAAATGGATGCACAACGATGCCTGATTCTTAAAAAAATTGGAAACTGAGCATGGGTAAAAAACAAATTAACTTTGACAAGAGCTGAGAGTCCAGGTCTAGTAACTGTTAATTTAGTCACAGAAACAAGGACAAAACTCACTACTAAATATTTTTATTTTTATCAGAAGCAGAAACTGACAACTTATTCATTAACACTTCTTCTAATTAATAAATGAAAAGCTGTAACATTATATATTTAATATATACTTCAATTTATTTGACTGTCCAATTTGCTATAACATTATATATGCATGTACTTGCTTCCCTTAATTCATCTGTTCTTTCAGCTGTAAAATTTTATATGTATATATAATTACTTCCTTTAATCCATTTGACTCTCATCCGCTGTAACATTACATATGTATATACAGTACACACATTGTCTTTTTTTGGAAAATCCAGTCCCACAGTGGACCTTAATCCTTTTCATGATGTGTCCATCATGGACGTTACATCGCGGCCATCGTGGATTGCCTGTATTGTGGCTTGTAGTGGACAGATTAAGTTTTATTGCCTTAGTTAGAAGTCACAGCAATACAATAAGTTACAGTGGACATCCACTACACCACGTGGAACATACCTGTTGGCTCAGCTGCAGTACATGGCAAAGGTTGCTCATTTTAAGTTGTACACAATGCCGTTTAATATTCAAAAACTTGTCCACTAAAATGCAATTACATACATGTCTTGCCAGAGATTAAAAATTTCCAAACAAAGAATACTTAGAACATTTAGGTATTTCACAAAATATACAAATTTCAATTAATTTTAATATGAGAGAGAGGAGAGAGAAAGACATTCTGCTTTTAAACAAGACAAGGAAAAAGAAATCACATGTAAGTATTAGCGGGTTTCATCCTGCTACTTTTAAAATGTTTATTTAACATGTCCCACACAATCAAAAATACACAGCGCTATCCAATATGCAACTACTGTTAGGCCAGCTGTTTAGTACTTGCAACCCAAATATACATGTCCATGCAACACATTTTCTTGAGAACTAGATATGTGTTTCCGTTTATCATTTACCTTTTGTTTTAGCAGTTGCAGTTAGTTTCTCCTGTGCATACATGTACATCACATCTTTTACAATTCAATGGTAATGCCAACAGTTATGCAAACCTGGTTGTGAAACAGTTATCTATAGTAGATATGATTGTGTTTACAGTACAACAAATATCCTCCAGTTTTGTACGTTTTTTCAAAAGCTAATTTGAAGTTCTTCTTGCTCATACCACTTTTTCCCCCTTTTCTAACTTGTAAGCTGAACACATATCTATGCCTTGTAAATTGCCAGAAATGGATGAACAGCATGTTTACCAAGGCTATAAAATCTATCTCTAATTGCACTGATTAATTAGGCATTCATCAAGGCCGTTGGACCTTTTATCTAAATTTAAGTTAAATGGCTAGTCTCTAATTGGGAAAATAAATAATAACTATATTTAGTTTTTTTTATATAATGCTAGAGACCAGTTGTATGTGATAATATGAGAACTTAACATAAATGCATTTCTCAGTCCAAATCTTTTTATCTTTTTGTTTGTGTTCTTACAAACTAACATCTGTTAAGTTTGAAGGTGTGTGGTTTTGTGATATTTTCTTTCAATAGTTAATGTACACCTTGAATAATGTACACCTTGAAACTTCGAAGTCTGACACTGAACAGCAGCTTGTACATGTGCGAACTGTCCTGACTGACTGGTGTTGACTGGATGCCATAGCAACAGGCATAGCGGCTGATTTCAGAGTTAAGATACTCCTTAAGCCATGGAAAAAGTGAGGACAGAAACAACCTGGTATTCTTCACTGAAATTACTTTGGTCATGACATGAATGGCCACTGATAAGAGTGAAACAGCCAATATAGTGTACACAATTCTGTACCGTTAAAAAAAATGCCATATTCTCTCAAAAACAATTTATTTTTCAAAGCTTAAGCATAAAACTGCAGAAAACCCTTTTTGTAGTACAGCTCATGTATCTCTTTTATTGAATATCCAATGCAATGTTATCCTTGTAGAATAAACATTGAAAAGAATTATGACATGCATGTCATAATGTTCCAGTGTTCTTGATTGTACATGTCCGATATGAATAGAACAGCATTCGTTTATAATCACTTATCAAACTTTATATGTATTACTGCATTTGTTCATTTCTTCAAAGTGGGTATTGAAAATAGTATGAAAATAAAAGGGAAACTATGAAAAATTATTAACCAGCACACAAAATATTTTATATAATATAATTTATTAAAGAATGAATATCAAAGCTACCACCTGCTACAGAACAGTATGTAAATGTAAACTGTAACTAGGCAATTTCTTGTGATTGACTTTTCATTATGGACAGGGTGGGAAGATATTATGAAATTTAGAACCTCATTTTTTCTATGTTACATACATTCATCTTTAAATATCCATAGCAAAGCCACTAATAAACATAACAAGAAATGTTACCACTGTAGAATTTGTACAGATAAAGGTATGAAATTGACATCTGCCATGGTTGGGTTTATGCTGTTGGGGTTTCTCCCATCTGTTTGTATAGTGTGTGAACTTGTGGAGAGAACACAACAGAATCACTGAGGGGTGACATAAAACCCACTACAGCATCAATAAAATCTGTAACAGACTTCCACTAGACTGCGTGGATTTCCACTTGAATGTTTGGAAAATCCAACAGACTGAGTGGACTTCCACTACTCATAGTGGGCACTTAATCCCTTGCCTCTCTGTCCATGACCACTGGATTGAGTGGGCAATCCAAAAAACACAATGTGTGTACTGTACAAACTTTTAATTCATTTGACAGTCCCATCACCTGTAACATTACATATGTATATACTTACTTCCTTTAATTCTTTGGCTGTCCCATCAGATGTAACATTACATATGCATACACTTATTTCCTTTAATTCATTTGACTGTCCCATCAGCTGAAACATTACAGATGTATAGACTCACTTCCTTTAATTCATTTGGCTGTCCCATCAGCTGTAACATTACATATGTACATACTTCTTTCCTTTAATTCATTCGACTGTTCCATCAGCTGTAACATTACATATGTATATACTTACTTCCTTTAATTCATTTGGCTGTCCCATCAGGTGTAACATTATTTATGTATATAATTATTTCCTTTAATTCATTTGACTGTCCCATCAGCTGTAACATGTATAAACTTACTTCCTTTAAGTCATTTGGCTTTCCCATCAAATGTGACATGTATATACTTACTTCCTTTAATTCATTTGGCTGTCCCATCAGCTGTAGCCTCTTGTTTTCGGGGATCAGGTTCAGAGCATTGTTACTCGGCAGGAACAATGTGATGGTGTTTGAAGTTTCAGCCAAAGGTCTTATGACATCATAATAGTTCATGTAGAGAGCTTTCAGTAATTCACTGAAGATGGAGAACTCTGGCCTGCTGCAAATAGCAACAGTAAGAATCTCCTGTGATACAGTTATTACTTAATTTGCTAATGGAAACTTGGATCTTGAATTCTAAACCATTTTATCATGACTCCAACTTCACTCCAATATGAATTACCAGGCTCATACATTATAGATTTTGTGTGACTCAAACTTTATGCCAACATGGCTTACCAGGCCACTACATCATAAAATCTGACTGGACTCAAGAAACTTTTATTCCAATATGACTTACCAGGCCACTGCATCACAAAGCTTGACATGGTTCAAACGTTTACTTCAACAATGCTTTCCAGGCCATTACACCATAAAACTTGATTCAGCTCAAGCTTTTACACCTTACTCCTAAATATTCTGATAAATCAAGAAGACTGGATAATAAACTCCAAGAAAGATTTCAAAGCCTCAAGTAACATGTATTATTCGAAATGCCAAGGAAAAAAGTTCTTTTTAGGGAGATACCAGACCTTGGATAAATGACTTGCAAATGTAATCAATTAATTCAAAATAAATTTACTTCTTAAAAAATCTTATAATTACGACATTTACCTTTTGATGCATCACTTGATGTAACCAGATTACTGCTTAGGATTTTATTAATGTAGTAACTAGCCAACTACTTTTTTATTTTTAAATTTCAATACACAAAGTTAATGTAATTTTGTGCATAACATATGGCCCAAGTAGACTTTGGAACTAAGAACTCAAGTTGTGTAATAAATATTTATATACAAAGGAGATGACAGCCCACTAAATATCGGTGTATTAGTCAATTCTTAAAGAACTGACAATATCAGAGTTTAAATTCAAGAAATTTTTCCATAAAAATGATTTCAATAATATAACAAGCATAAACCAGTAATATTTTTAAAAGGTATGGAATTTTTAAATGGAACCAAAATTATTTGATTAAATTATAATCACTTACCTTATATGACTTACAGATGATTAATAAATAATTAATTAATAAATAATTTATATATTTCATTTAGAACGAAAACATGAATGCCTCTGGACATCATTATATACACTTCCCATCTCTCTGGCTCTGCATGTACTGTATATTGACCATCCAGTTTAACATGTATGAATTAATGTCTGTGTAGGAAAGAAAGAATATGCATTTTGCTATTTACAGGTATGGTGCTAACTGTATTTTGCATGTATACTATGTGGTTTCATATGTATGAATGAGTGTCCCTGTAGGGGCGAGTGTGTGTGTGATTTGTATTTTTAATGTAGCTTTAAAAATTTCTCAGTCATATTGCTACAATCTCTGCAGTGTGGCAGTTTATAGTGATGTCTAGCACTGGGGCATCATGCCGCAGACATGCAGTATGATGTCCCACCCAGTCACATTATTCTGACACTAGGCCAACCAGTCCTAACACTAACCTCTTAATGCTGAGCACCAAGCGAGGCAGCTTTTAGTACCATTTTTATAAGTCTTTGGTATGACTCGGCCTGGGATCGAACCCATGGCCTCCCACATCTGAGCAGATGCTCTACCCAATAGGTCACCAGAGCAGTCCCTGTGGGGGAGAGATAGGAAAGACAGCAAATATACTATTGTACATACATGCTGCTATGTATATGTATGCATATTTGTATGTCTGTCTGTATATATATTTATATATAATTATTTTCTTTTCATATTAGAGCCTCAAGGAAAATTAGTTCTTCAAATAAAAATGTACTACGTAACCACCTTTAAATAAAGTCACTATTATTATTACTAATATATTCAAAGAAATCAGATTATCAATTACTTGTGACTAACATTAGTTACAGATAATTAGGATTACCCCTAGGCCTTTGGCTTATTTTACAGTAGCTTTAAGAATAAAATCAGTAACAAATTGGATATGAAGATAATGCAACATTTAATATGCATTTAACTAACGAAATAATTGTCAAATGTGTACGTGTATTCTTATATCTTTCTGACAACCTTAATTCCAAAGCAACGGGACAATCTGAAGGTTATTACAGAAATAGGTCTTTGCTTTATTTCTGTGAATTCTTGTGTAAATGTCAATATCCTGTAAATTACTTGAGGTAATCATAAGCCGTGCCAGATGTAGTCACCATGGGAATGCGATCAAGGACATGAATCAGTCCATTGGTTGCCTGGATACCCTCACGGATGATCATAGCCCCATTTGCATAGTATGCTGTTGGTCCTGTGGATCCAGTACTGCTCTAAAACAGATAAAGAGTAGCAATGTAACATGGGAATGTGAACACTGCCAAATGATTCATAAACACTTACCTAATCTGACACCAGCAAGAAAGGGGGTAGGGGTGGCAATGGTAATAACCCTGACCTGATCTTTGGATTCAATAGTGTTCTTTATATGACCAACACCCTAGAGGCTCAGGGATGTATAACAGGCCTGACACACTATTCTGCATATCCTAAGAGGTAATCAATGGAGGCAGGAGCTGCATTGACTCAATAATCAGCAGGTAATTTTCTGCCATTTTCAAAATAAGGCTCAGGGTTCATGAAATTGGGAATATTTTCACCTTGAAAGGTTAAATTAGGAATTTTTTACACCCTATTTATTTACAAAAAATTTATAAAGACAATAAATAAAATAGTTGTCTACTTTTTGATCAGCAGTTTAAATCTTTCATGAAGTGCATTTTCCAGGCAAACTGCATCAGATTTTGTAAAATTATATCTGATAGGTAACTTTTGGCAAAAATGGGGTGCTTCTGGCACTAAGAATGGAACCAAATTCAGCCCCAAAAGAGTCCATGACAAATCCCTAGTTAACATGATAGCCTAACAACCCTTTCTGGAGGGGATTCAAATCCTATTATCAGGTCAGGCCAGTCTGGTTGTAATCCTGGCATTTCAAAAGACTCAACCATCAGAACACTCTATTATAACTGTCATAATCAACACGCTCTATTATAAACACCACCATCAACACACTCTATTATAAACACCACCATCAACACACTCTATTATAAACACCACCATCAACACACTCTATTATAAACACCTCCATCAAAACACTATTATAAGCTTCAACATTGTTTTATAAGAATGCTCTCTGTGATATTTACAACACACTGTGAGAATATCTTGAGTGATATTTACAGAACACTATTACAGCCATCAAAACACACCATTATAACCATCAACATGCTCTATCATAATGATCAACACCTTTTATCATAACCATCAACAAACTCTTTAAAAGCAAGCTTTCTGTGATATTTACAAACAATTAAGAGTTTAATATTGTTTATCTGTATGTTAATATATAATCATGTACATTTAATTTGCATTGTGTGATTTACGTTTGCCCAAAACTGACAGTAGGCATTTGGGCATACTTGACTCATTTTTTTTTTATATAAACAACATACAACATAGCTAATTCTATCTATACTTGTAAATTATACAAGATAATTATCAATTGTAGGTAAACATGTTTACATGGACTTTGACTTTGGAAGTTTCTAGAAGTGATCTTGCTGATGAATTTGATGGAAAAATGACCATCATCCTGGTTCTGTTATTGTGTCTTTTACACTAAAGGTTGCTTATATCAGAATTGCTCATTCCTATCTTAACATAAGTCTTTAGAAGAATCAATTTATGTTAAGTTTTAACTTGAGAAAATTTATTTAAATAATTCATTGGAATTACAAAGACTCATTGATTATTTTCAGACTAATTCACTATTGCGGGATTATTGTGAATTCATTCAAGGACATTTTGTATTTTATCACTGTGATACATAAGACTATGAGCACATCAACACTATTCCAGGCTATGGGCACATCAGCGCATTCAGGATTGGAATTTACTTGGAACACCACTAAAGCCCATTCAGAATACTCTGTACTTTTGGACTTGTGATAGAACTTTTAGGACTACAGTAAAACCTGTTATGAGAGACCACCCCTTCTGCAAACAAAAATGGTCTCTCAAGACAGGTGGTCTCTCATACCAGGTTTGTACAAAAAGACCAGTTTCCAAGGTCCAGTTTCAGAACAATTTAAAGAAAAATAACCACAATCACTGCACATATATTCTATTCTTTATTAATAGTTCTTGATAAAATATTGTATGCATTCATCTGAAAACAAAATTATATAGCAATAAAGATAAACTTCTATCATTAAACATGAAACCACATTTACATCTGAAGATTACATGTACATGTAATAGCATATGAAATCAGTTCTGATTTACTCCTTTTCCTTTATAACATTAAATTTGTTTTACTGACGTTTGAACTGCTATTTTGTGAGTGGTCTGCTCTTTTTCACTTCTTTCAGTTACAATAACTATTTTCTCCAGCCTTAAAATTTGTCTCTTTTTAGCTGTAGGTTTGTCCACTGTTATTAAGGTTCCAGGTGTTAACATTATTAGTGCTCAGTTGTAATTTCGACTATAAAGACGGTTTTGACTGGGCTTTGGAAAAATATAAAAAATCTATACATGTGCATTGCATATCTAACAATTAATGAAATAAAAAGAAACAGTTATCTCAGTCAGAAAGAGAATGGCTTAATTCAAAGAAGACATACAGGGATTAACTCTATTAACAAAGAGTGTCACTCGGTCGCACCAACTTGAATAGACGACAGCTTGGTGATTGGGATGTAATCACTGTAACATCAGGGGAAAAAACAACAAACATCACAAGTCTTTAACACTATCAATTGAATCCCACAAATGATTATGTCTTGCTGGTTTAAGATTGTGTAAAATATTCTTTTTTTGGTTGATTTTTTTTTTAAATTGATAAATTGTATATCCTTGATAACAATATAATTATATGTATGACTGTTTGTCTCTATTTTATTTTATTATTTTGCTGGTTTAATAGACAAAGACTTTGTTCACCCCCAGGCAATATGGATTAACTCTAAAGACAAAAGAAATATGCTATCACTACATCAATTTGGGCACTACAATGGCAATTCGCGACATGTATATTAGCCTGGTTTACAGACTGTAAACATCTATCAATAGTAGTCACAATCCTTTTTTTTGTTCTTTTTATGCTTGTTTTTTATCAGAACAATCGATACTAATCAAGCCATCATTACAAATGATTACATATTGGTCACTGGTGTCTATGTTCTTGAGATACCATCATTCATAGGGATATTGGGTCCTACTCATACATATGGATGCTGGCTATGATAAGGGCAGGAACCAGGCTAAGTGTGGGAATAATCTATATGTACTTTAGTCTGGTTTACAATAGAAACTATAAAACACTATAAGCATACCAACAAAAATTCAAACATCTGTAGCCAGCCTCTCTTTTTTTTTTTAATGGTACATGTATAAGCAGTCATTCTTACAGGGATTAAATTTAAATAAAGTCAGTGGAGTTGATCATCATTTTTGTGATGTGGTCATTCATAGCTGTGTCGAAATGCATATTTTGCCAAGACATTGCTGCCACTGGTCACTTTCAGCAGGTGGTCACTCACAACAGAGTATTTATATAATAAAATTTATCCATGCATTATGAATGTGGTCGAAAATGACAGGTGGTCGCTCATAGCAGAGGTTGCTCATAACAGGTTCTACTGTATTAAGGATTTAATTCACTATACTGCAAGTTCCTTTCAAATTTTCACCTTGTATTCCAGGGAAATAAATTTATGTGTGTATGAGTATGCGATTGGGATTTTCAACATAGCTTTAAAAATTTTTTTAGTCATATCGCTATGACGTCTGCAGTGTGGCAGTTTATAGTGATATCTAGCACTGGGACATCATGCTGCAGACATGTAGCATCATGTCCCACCCAGTCACATTATCCTGACACCAGGCCAACCAGTCCTAGCAGTAACTTCTTCACAACGAGCGCCAAGCAAGACAGCTGCTAGTACCATATTTATAAATCTTTTGTATGACTCAGCCAGGGTTCGAACCTTGACCTCCCACATCCAAGGTGGATGCTCTAACCACTTAGGATGCCACAGGAGTGCAAAATAAAACTGCTAAATTTAAATGAACTAGTTGGTTTCACTTTTTTCTGTTACTTAGTTTAAGACCAAAGAGTCCTATCAATACAATCATATACACAAAAAAACAATATTATAACTGGTATTTTTTATATTTTAATAATTCCAAATAAAAGAATTCTTATAATTGTGGTTTTTTATCTTGCAATAATTTCCGGGGGGGGGGGCTTTTTTTAAAAAAAATAGTTCATATCAGTTGTAGAGCATTCCTTCATTGAATGAATACTGACAGCTCCTGGAACAGCTATTTATGGAACAGGATTCTCCATCAACAACATAACCGCTGCATCAACATCAAACAAGTAATTCCACCAATGGAATTATTCTCAGTGGTATCCAATCTAATGTTTTTGAACATTCCACAACATGTCTTAATATTTTATCTAAACAGGCATGTGTATTCTGAGTAAAGGCTCAATATTCAAAGAGAAGGCTGTGCTTTTCTACTGGACATAAAATGACTCTAAGATCTGATGCTTTCATGGATGGGTTCAACATGATTTGGCCGATTCATCTTTTTGTCCACTCTCAAGAGTAACCAATTTTCATTTCGTTAAATCTGTTTTAGTGTTCATTAATGATCACTGCAGGGACTCATTACAAATGAAATTAAGACTATTGATAGAAGGTTATATGGATAGAGGTTGAAAATTAGTCCTACAAAGCAAGACATTGACCCTGACAGTTATGATGCAGGAGAGGTGGAATCTGCCTCCCACCCCACATTGTAACTATCAGGGTCAACATCTAATGTTGTAGGACTAGGGGTTTAAGTGTTATATTATTATTCTTGGGACTCTCGCTCTCTCCCTAATCTATATCCATTTACAGTTTTTAATTTCATTTGTAACATGCCCCAGTGAAAATGCTGTAGCCTCAATATTTTTCTTACGAGATTTTGAGTTTTCCAGCTCTGAGATAGGGGTTTACATATCATATCTACTCTTTTAGAGATTTAATTGATTAGGTTTCTGGTCATCCCTCCTCTTTGAGAGATTAAATTGTTTTGGTTTGTGGTCATCCTGTTGTTCAACTTGGCAAGTGACTCAAGTTTAGCTGGTTCATTTGAAATCCTGGCTAACTCAGCTTGTAAAATATTCAGAAGGCATATCATGGGTCAGGGTGTTCGATGTCTCCATTTATGAAATTTATCTAGTATGGTAAATTTAGTAAAAATTTTCAGAATTCCACCGTTCTTGAAACTACAGCTGCATACAGTATACTGACAATACAAAAGATCTTGACCTTCAGTAATGCAACATTTATATCCAGACTAACTTATATCAAATATAGTCAAAGAAATAATGATTTTTTCAGAAAAAAATTGTCAACATTTGTTATTGGATGCTTTTTCAGAAAAAAATTGTCAACATTTGTTATTGGATGCTATCAAAATCAATTGTTTAATTTTCAGAAAAAGAAAATGAAAAAGAAATTACTTCACTATAAAGACATTCAGTGTATCTGCCTTCTCTTTCAGTGTTTACATTGGTTATTTTGCATGTGACTCTATAAAAGCTGGTATAAAGTAGTTCTTCATACAGTTCATCCAGAAATAAATGCAGCTCTGCCTGAACACATGGTTATATTCTGACCGAAAGAAATCATAATTACATTTACCAACTAATACAACAGCAATTATTAATATAAGAATACTTTCTGTGATATTTTTACACATCAAAAGAATGCTTTCTTTGATATTTGCACATCATAAGAATGCTTTCTGTGATATCTACACATCATAAGAATGATTTCTGTGATATTTACATGCCAAAAGAATACTTTCTGTGATATCTACACATCATAAGAATGCTTTCTGTGATATCTACACATCATAAGAATGCTTTCTGTAATATTTACACACCATAAGAATACTTTTCTGTGATATCTACACATCAAAAGAATGCTTTCTGTGATATTTACACATCAAAAGAATGCTTTCTGTGATATTTGCACATCAAAAGAATGCTTTCTGTGATATCAACACATCATAAGAATGCTTTTTTTTCCTGTGATATTTACACATCAAAAGAATGCTTTCTGTGATATCTACACATCTTAAGAATGCTTTCTATGATATTTACACATCAAAAGAATTTTTTTCTGTGACATTGACAAAACACTATCATAAGAATGCTTTCTGTGATATTTACACATCAAAAGAATGCTTTCTGTGACATTGACAAAACACTTTATCATAAGAATGCTTTCTGAGATGTTTACTCAAAAAGCACCTAAAAAATGTAAATAAATACTTTGGAGTTATAAATCTTTCCAATCCTAAATAAGCTCATTATTCAGATAATTTATAGTTTATAACCTTACAAGATCTAAACAAAGTTTGAAGTTGCAATAGAATATTTAAAAATTCAGATATTTAAGTCTGAACAGTCATGGAAAAACCTGAAAATTATTATTTGGCCTTGTAATTAACCACAATGTTCACAACCATTAAACTTGATATATTCTGAAGCTTTGAAATATGAACTATTTAAACAAAAACATCTACACTGTTAATTAATATCCCTAACAGATATGTCCTCTACACTTGTTTCATGCCTGTAACATGAAAATGGTGCAATTTATATGATTCAGTTTTAGATTTCAAAGAAGGTCATGTAGGATAAGCTGCAAAAAATACTAAAACCTTAAAGACCCAATGCTGCTGTTTAACATTAATTTCATCATTCTTCCAATCTTTCTGAAGTTTGTTTGGAAGAAAAAGATCTGTTAAAAAAAGTTATCTGGCATAAACCATTCTTTGAAATAATCAAGCTGTTAGGTTTAAATGACGTTCAAATAATCAATCTGAAATTAAGAGGTGCCACCCTTAATTCAGTCAATGAAGTCACTCATAATTCTGATCTTTCTCTGGAGTGTTCCAAAAGCAGTGATGTTATATATTCAACAAATTACATTAGTGACTAATCTAATAACAACAACATTTGCACATGGCACACAAATTGATTCAAGAGGAAATGAAGAGAGGCAAGCCCACCTTTTACAAGCAGATCTGAGAACAAAGAACAAAAAAATTAAAAAGTAGGACTTGGGTGAATATTGGTGATCAGCTGGTGCGTTTGAATACTTTGAAGGGTGAACTTGGGCTGAAGCCAACTGGACATAGCATAGTGTTGATTTTTTATGTTTATAATGATGATGTCATCAAATATTGTGTTCTAGCTATCAACTGAAATTGGATGACCAACGGACGTCGCCAAATAACATCAGATTAATTTATACATGTGACAAATGGCAGGTCAAAATATGACGAAATGTTGATATTTTCTGGTTTTAATGGAAACCAACCACTATCTTTCAAGATTCAGACCTGCCAGCCCTTATGATTTTGCCGTAAGTCTTATGAAAATTACCATTAAAATACGAACTTATGGAATAAATGCAAAAGCTAAGGAAAAATTATTGTCGCTGAAAGATCCAGATAACTGATTCATCCGTGTTTGATTTCATATTAGAATTAGTGGAATTAGGGAACCAGACTAACCTTACAGCAGCATCTCAGACACTTTAAACTGCACTTACTTTTTCATGTGAAGCATCCGCATGATCAAATTGTTGATTATAGAATTATTTTTTTTTAAATGGTGTCCAGCATGCGATGCATGTTTAAGATGAAAGGGAAATTAAGCCTCTTGAACAGTGTTCATAATCAACACAGAAGAATAAAAAGGAATATTCCGATTCTTGTGAATTAAAGCTGGAAGGGACACAATTACGTTTACTGGACATCAGGTGTCAATTTGAGTATGTCTCATGGCAGGAGATATGACTGCCATCATCATGTGAAATGGAAAAAGAGTTTCCAAGAATTACGTCAAGTTAAGAGATAGCAACATGCCACTGAGCTGCGTAGGATTTTGGAACTAAAGTGGAACAGGCACATTCATGTCGGAATGACTGTGTATACATCCACATACAAAATATTTGCAAGTACACATAGCCAGTAATATATATATGTATATATATATATATATATATATATATATATATATATATATATATATATA
>JAECUM010004926.1:0-129719 GCA_016617855.1 Megalonaias nervosa
ATATATATATATATACACGAGATTACTCCTGTACATTTATTAACATTTTGAACTCTTGAACAAAGATATAACTGTATAACAAGCAAAAATTAAAATTTACTTGTAGTAACTGACTGTAATCGATTATCAGTAAGTTGTGTCGAACTGATGATCAATTATGAACTTCTAACAGATTCCCATCACTAATTTTAGCTTGAATTTTACATGAAAAGTTCCAAGAAAACAGATGGATTTCTTGAATGTGAAACCACTTGTCCTAAATTCATTCTGTTTGATACTACATACTTAGTGGATCAGTCTAAATTGAAAATGGCGCCAGATATCATTTAAAAAAACCCAAGAAACAGGCTGTATTGATGTGACTGTTGGATGTTATATGGCTGAAAAATATTAGGAGAGGGATTTTGTTAAACTTAAAAACGTGTCTCACCAGACCATCATTATGGGACGAACCATGGCAGATCGATGATACTACAACAGTCATCATTTGTGGATTTGTGGACTATACGTGAAAGTTACTGTAGACATGAAGACTTGTTAAAGTGAGTGTTATGCATAAATAATTTCTCAGTTTCTTTTGTGTCTGTACTCTTGTATTAACTACTAATCCACATGGATTTAGCCAATTTGTGACAAAAATTTTAACTGCAGATCCAGGTAAGTAGCAAAAATAAATATATGTTAAATAAAATAAATATGTACATTTTTCATACAGTTTTCTGTAATTATGGCGTGTAATATATAGATTGCTCGTTTTATGCTAAGATTATGCTTTTTTACCACTTATATTAGTAATAAATTATGCTTATACCTCTCTTGGGGGTTGGCATGTGTGAACCTACAATAAAGCAGTTCAGGTTCACATTTAATACAATTTCCCTTTGATCTGGTAACCAGTTGTTAGGATTGATGGGTACCCAGTCAAAATTTCCCAAAATTTTGATATCTCTATTGCAAACTGCTCAGATCCACATGATCCACTGCATAATGTGCGAGCAGATCTGGGTCTATGCAGTGATCTTGATGGATCTGGGTCTATGCAGTGATCTTGATGGTGTACCAGCAGATCATAGTTTATGTTTTTTGCAGTTGGACTCAACCTTTATGTGAGTATATATGTTAAGCTTTGAGTTATTGTTGTTGTAATCAAAACTTCAAAAGTAATTTAGTAATTACATCCAAAGTAATTGACCCCATGTTTCATTTTGTAAATGAACATTTAAAGATCTGTTTGAAGATTCTGTGTTAAATCTTTTTATATTCGCATGCAAGGATTGTAGGTAACAGTGGCTGACTAACAAGACTTAACGTTCTTAAGAATCATTATTACATAACAAGTCAACATAAAAGCCACTCTAGTCAGCCACTTCATTACAGATTGAAATATAATAGCAACTAATCTTTCTTCAATATGTTTGCATCTTCTGGACAAGTCTTTTCAGTGGTAAAAGTATCATGACATTGGCAAAGTAATTATTGGGGAAAAGAACTATTTTTGCTTGTGCTGTATACCATGTCTGGCCTTCACCAGGGCCTCCCATGGAAATATTTTTCTTTGCGCCATGAAATTCTCCAAATTTAAAAATTTGGAGCCACTTTTCAGCCATAGGAGCCATTTTATGCCATGATGCAGGGACTTAAATATATGCATATTATATTGGCCCTAATTTTAATCTATTTAAACATGACAATAAGACAGTTTTAACAAGTTTTATTACATTTCAAAGCACAAGAATAATAATAAATATTACAATACCATTATATACATGTGAAGTTCAATGTACAGCATATGAAAAGCAAGAATGAATGTTTCTTTATAACTGATAATACAAAATACTGCTTAGTCTTGATGAACAATGTCACTGACACTTCGTCAATATCTGCCTCATTTCTTTCCCAGACAATTTCTTAAATGCCTTCCTGAAATCAAAATTCTCAACACTGGGCCCATCAATAGAAATTCTCATTAAATTTTTCAGAGTAGATATACCCATAGAATTTCATAAGTTTGTTTTGATCAGATTCTGGCAAAAATTTGAAAATAGTACCTTTTATATTCAAAATATGACTGCTATTGGTTAAATCAAGCTATCACTCCTATTCAGAACTATTATGACATGTTACCTCTTGTTACAAAGACACAAAACAAAAAACAATTACTTACCATTGTCTTCATTTGCCTTTGAGGTTGGTGTTGAAAGGGAGATTAAGTTCAGTGTTTGTATACCCAAAAGTTTTGCATGTTGGCTTACTAGTTTGATCTTGTTGATACCTTTACAGTCAACGACTGGCATCCTTGCAGTGGCATCCTGTGTTACACAGTGAAGTTCAGACCACAAAAACGTGCTATCTAAGTAAATAATCCTTAAGACACTAGTCAGTCCCTAGTGCGTCTCACACTCACAGTTTGCAATAAACAAATTAGCAACATGTGCAGATGAC
This sequence comes from Megalonaias nervosa, assembly GCA_016617855.1. Classification (NCBI taxonomy): domain Eukaryota; kingdom Metazoa; phylum Mollusca; class Bivalvia; order Unionida; family Unionidae; genus Megalonaias; species Megalonaias nervosa. The sequence continues at coordinate 2,443 of JAECUM010004926.1, forward strand.
ACCGAATCTTTTTGCCGAACCTGTTCAACAATAGACTATATCCCCCAGTCATTCCTTATTTCCTACTAATCACATTTAATTGATTTTCAAAACCAACTGACAGCTCGCAGTTAGCTGCAATGTTATTCATCATCTATTGACATGATCCACTGACTGCCGCAGATAGTGAACACAGGTATTAAGTTACCCAAGTCGCTTATATCAATCAAAAATTAAAAATTTACTTTATAAAAATTTGTCGCCAGCAACTTTCGCCAGTCAGTAAAAAATAGTGCCACTTTCAAAATTCTTTTGCATATGGCGGCAAATGTGAAGCCTAGTGGAGACCCTGCTTCACCTGTCCATCATGAATTCATTTCTGCACAATAACTTTTGAAGGACTTCTTAGAGTGAAACAAAATTTGGTTTGAGACTTTATATTACAAAGATGAGTCAGGTTTGAGTTTCAATATTTTCAGACAAAATTTGATCAAGTTATGATCCCCCCTTTTACCTATAACTTCTTCCATGCATATAGAACCAACCTTTCTTCAATTGCTTCAAATTGGTGGGGACATTCGTGTCCTTTGGACCGATTACTAGGTTCTGAATAAGACATTGTTGCGAATCGGCTCGTTTAAAGTAACATAAAGAAAAGAGTGACTACAACAAGCTTTGTAAGTTTTAACAGAAATAATTTATTTCCCTAGAAAACACGGTAAAAAGGTAAAAATATGAAACAAGACTTACAATTTACGAAGAAGATCCAAAAATTTGTCCTAAAATTGTGAAAAACACATAAGTCCTGTGAATAAACAGTTCTAAATTGAAGTCTGAATCTCAATTCCGTTCCAAGATGGCGGATGATGACGTCAGATGAAGGTTTTACACAAGTGTCCAGAATTTTCACTGTGAATCACAATTTGTACTGTCCTGTTCTAATTTAGAATTAATTTCAGCAAATGTCTTTGTCCAAAGCCAGTTGTGTAGTTCTCCAGGGAAAGTTATTATTTAAAAGGTAGACGAAGTACAGCTATCATCAATAACAAAACACATGTTGTTCTACAAACGTACGAACAAACAACTCTTTCCAGCACAAAAGAATACCTTCTTCTTAAGGTATTTAGAAACTCTATAAGATGTTACGATTTGACTCTCTAAGATGTTAAAATATGACTCTAGACTATTTCGCAGGTACCTGAGTATTTAAAGCAAACTAATGCGTCATTTCATGTACATGCACGAAGAAATCATGGCGATTTCGAAATCTCGCCACCGCAGTATAGAATGTCAACAAGTATTATTAGAAATGACCGTGGTCACAACCAATCATTTACATAGCTATTTCCGACAGTTTACTTAATACGACAAAACAGTCATGCAAAAATCATGCTAATGCGAGTCACATATACGTTCTAAATAAACATGATGTTTCTAACAAAATATCAGACCCTGCGAACACAATCATCATCATAATAATAATTATATTTAATGATATAAAAATGAAACAAAAATGAAATAGAAAGAATTAGAATTCAAATTTTAACACATGTAATTTAACTACAGGGTCGTAACAAGATCATATGAACTTATGGGTTAATTTCCTTTTGTTGATAAGTCGTTCATGTTGTATCATGATGCTGTCTATTGTTAATCACATGTCACGTGAGCAATATGATGTTCAACTGAAATATTTATAGGTTACTGCATTTGTATGGGGAAATATGAATGAGTTTTTTCGGAATACTGCACGACCTTTGCGAGTGAAGTATTATTCCAAGACAGTTACGAGGACATATTTTCCCATACAAATGCAGTAACCTTTTTATTATATACAGTTGAACTTTGATTATCCGTCAGGGTGCCGGACTGAGACCATGATGGATATGAGAATAGATGGATAATAGAATATGTACATTAAAAGTATTATACAATAGACTGGGTCATCAAAAAATCATAATATCTACATACATGTATATACATGTACCAATTTTTAATATTTTGACGTACACTGCCCTGATGGTTAACAGAGAATGATGGTTAATCGGGTGCTGGGTAATGAAAGTTCTACTGTACTCATTTTGTTATTCTACCTAAGATTTAATTATTAAAAAAATACACTACAAAAAGACCCAAAGTAATTGAATTGATGCTATTTAAAAAATAAATACACAACCGTAGATTCATCAATACACAGTAACAATATTAATGTGCACATAGCACTGCCCAGAGATCTTTGAACTTCATCTCCCACTCAGTAATAGTTTCAAAAAGAATTGTCATTTTGGTCTATTTAAATTGAAATTTAGAGTCATATCCTGAATAAATGCCCATTGCAACATTTCCATTTGGTCTGGAATAGATGGATTTTGTTTTTATGTTGATCAAACTCAGTTCTGCTTTTCTGATTATGATGGACTGGATCATTGGGTCGATTCAGTGCAGATTTCAGATGGAAATGTACTTGAAATTCCGGTTCCATTACAGTGTGTATCAGGTTTTGCAGGACATGTCATTTGGATTTGCAGAACTAAGAAAGTATATTTTGAGGAAATTCAGGATGCATCAATGTAAGTATATTTACCATGTTTATGCCCTGTCACTTGCATCTTGTTGTTGAAGGGACCCAGCCATGACACATATCATACAGTGTATGTGTCTTCTATCACTGGCCCTAACATTGTATCAAAATGGTTACAAAGGGGAAAATTGCAAATCAGCTGTTGTGTGAGTCAATTTAGCCAGCGGAAATAATACTTTTTTGTAGTCTTGGATTATTGGCTCTAAGGCTCTTACTTTCCTAACAAAACCTTCAGTTGCATTTTTTTCCCTTGAATCTAGTATTCTGACAGACTTGTAAAATGGTACGTCTCTGATAGATATGCAATAGCCTTTGGCCTCAGTATGCTTTTCAATGCTATATTTTTATAGACCCTAGAGAGCACTGGTCATAGTCAGAACCATTCTATTTGCAAAAAGATACAAATATTTCTCCTAAATAACTGTTTCAATGATCAGAATGGTATTTGCAATTACTGTGTCCCATGTTGTTGACATGAATATCACATTCATTCATGTGCTTGTTTGAAAGTTTTGTTTCTAAGTGAACTCCTCCACATTGTTAACTTCATCATCTATACTTTCAAATGGATGAAACAGCTTGTTTAGTTCATTCACAAACAAATTTAATTAACCGTAATCTAAACTGTATACTACGTGAGTGTACATGGTTTGTTTACAAAGTAGTTCGTAATACACTATGCAATATCAAGGTGTTCAGTATTGTAAAATACTGCATGATTTTGACAATGTAAAGTTAGTGGAGACAAAAATGAGTATATAATAAGTTGCATTACTGTGCACTGATTGCTACATGCAGGTGTTATTAATCAAAGGTTAATTTCAAAGCAGTTTGCTTTACATGAATAGCAAATATTACATGCAAAATGACAGCATGATTACTTCAAACATGGGGTGTATCATGGATACATACGATGCTCATTTGTTTTGTTGTTATGTATATGTCATGATAAAAAAAAAGAACTACTTAGAAGGTTTAGCATTTTTGTCTTGTTCTTTCATCTCATTCTTCTGCATTTCAAATACGTGATATGGGAAGGAATTTGTTTTTATCTAAAACTGATGAAAAAGATTTCAAATACAGAATGTAAGCTTCTATTATTCTGTGATTTTCATCTCTAATGAACACAAGGGCTGCATCACTATATTGATAAACTGTACCAAGTATAGATCGATATTATATACCACACAAGAACCTGTAATCATCCTTAACTGTGTCAGCTTAATAAGAATTTTAAAATTCCAGCAAGCACTCAGCTTAACATAAAAATAGTTGTTTTTTATATGAATCAGTCATTAATTCAATGCATATCAGTGTTTTATCTACAAATGGCTTCATGTAAGTCATCTGACTCATCAAGACAAAAAACAGTGAGTCAAAATCCAAACCTATGAGTCCTATTCAAGCTGATGATCAGTCTAAAGTAGTTTTTAAAAAATAATTGTATTGTTTAAATACACAACAAAAATATTATTATATAATGTCACTAAAGCCAATAAGGGGCAATTCCTTTGCCAGAAGCATCTGAACATTCTATATTTGTTAAAAATCTTGTTGATGGTTTCATATCATCAGAAATAATCTGAGCATATATGACAAGGCGTTTATTGTTGGCTATGTCAGTACTTTCATCTGCCATTGCTGTCACAAATGACAAATTTTGCAGATCACGTATAAAACTATCCTCAACAATGTTTGATAGGCCCTCCAGTACCTCTGAACAGGTAGTAGCCAAGTCATACTGAACAGTGGAATTCTTCAAAATGCCAATGGCATCAATTTCTTTAGCTGTTAAGTCGTGTATTAAATTAAGAAGAGATTTGTATTTTAAAAAAGGGATGTCTTTTACACTCAGCCAGAGTACTTGTGGTCATTTATAAGAGTACATGAAGTAAACAACTTTAGGTTTCATAATTGTGTTCATTTCCGAGTGTTGCGGAATAAGCAGTGTATGTGACCTCGGAATCAAGACCTGTTGAGACTTGGACAAAATGCCATTCACAAATTTGGATAGTATTTTGGAGTTAAACAGCAGAATGACGAAGATTGTAATGAGATTTAGAAGAGAGCTAAGTTGCTAGAACTGAAAGTTCAGATGGGACAGTAGCCAAGTGTAAGAAAAGTTTGTGATGTCTAGCATAGTGCTTGGAATAAGACCTTCCTTGGATTGACAAAATTCAGTGTCACTCTGATGGACAAACGAGAGCTATGTCAATGTTATAAAGAATGTAAAATTAAACTCAATGGCAACCAATAGTTATTCTAATTTGCATAGTTTTCTGGGAGGGGACTGCAACTTTTGCTGGTGTGACTCCTATTTTTACCAAAATGAGAGTCTTGTACTCCTAGTTTTAAAATCCTAGCGAGACCTCTGCCTTCAATCAACAGTTTGTTTTCTGGCAACCCAGCATGCCTTCCCAGTGTACTGTTCTGAAAGTTATTGTTTTTTGGCACATTTGGCCATTGAGGTTTATTTTAGCCTCTGTACATATATGGCAAAACATAAAGGTGTCTACACTGTCACATTCTTCACTCGACTTACCTTTTTTTTTTTTTAACGTAGCTAGCTATATGTTTTCAACCATTGCTGCACAAAATTACATTTTACCTTACGTGTAACCGTTACCTCATCTTTAGATGATGAAGGCTCCACTGGTTCGATAACAATGCTATTATCGACGGTCGGTTGATAAAACGCGGTTCAAATGATAATTTAGTTTGTTTTAGATCTATTTAAGTTTTTTTTACCATGGATGCCATTTTCATTCGAATGCTGATAGTATCTTGGAACAATGCAAGGCATACATTTGAGGGAATGGAAATTGTTGCTTCTTCGCGTGACAAGGATGCGCATAAAATAATAGTTTCTCGTGAGAATCACAGTAAAATCACATGTTTATTTTTCGCCTCTTTCTTGTGTTTGGTGATTTATGGTTCTAACATACTGTTGCTACAAATGATGTGACAGATACAGGTCACATAAGGTCAGCTCCAGGCTCCACACTCAGTTGTAACCCTATGTATTATGATAACATCAGCATAAGAAACTGATGTGCGCGTGTTTTCTCTGTTTGAGCGAGTTGTAATCTAGCCAATGAAGTAGTTGGACCAAACCTTTATTTTGTGTTAATCAGCAAAACATAACATTAGGTGCGTCAGTTTATGTACCAGTGACGATTTTTTTTTAGACCAAACCTTTGTTTTGTGTTAATCAGCAAAACATAATTGGGGTGCGTCAATTTACGTACCATCGTCGACTTTTGTGTGTCAAATCGGAAAAATTCCGCGTATTTGACGCATGACGCATGGGTAGATAAAACACTGGCATATGGTAAACAAACTCAGTTATGTACAGTTACATTTATACCTCTCCCTTGACAACTCGAACACAACAGGGTCCAAAAACATAGACTACACTATAAGCTTGGGTGTGAATTATTGAGTGACCTTGATAAGAATTAAGAAGGGGATGCTGGATCCCTGCTGGACATCAAGTAATCCTGGTGGGTGGTAATAGGGCTGTTTAATGGCTGAACATTTGTTTCATCATCACATTGGGAAAAATTGTCAATGAGCTTTTTGAAATGAGGAGATGCTCGCTTTTTTTAATAAATTACTTTTATTTTGAAGACATTCACAGACTGAAAAAATTTAACAAAATTATTCCAACAGATTTCAGCAACCATCATGTCTGGATGAAAACATTGTGTATTACATCACTGATTTTTGTTGTTGATTCACAACAAAACAAGATTCCTTTTTTAAGAAAACTAGGGACGTTTACTTCAGGAAAAAAACAGTCAACATGAAAACTTATTAAATTGTTCTGTTGGTAAAATATTGGTGCAATGATTCATTGCAAGTAATAGTGAAACTTCTCATCCTTGACGAAATCACTGAGTGCCAATTCAGGAATTTTAAGTTCACTACAGACTCTGGTACTCATATCTCCATAATGAACCAGATCTGTGAAACAGCTTTTTATTCACCAAGTACTCATTTTGCCTGGTTGCTTTGCAATCTTTGATCAAATTTGTGAATGAGTTGGCTAATATAAGGTAGTTTAATTATATTACTTACATAAAAATATTTATAACAGTGTTCAGTGGATCATTTGGAATGAGTAGATCTGACACACGATCGTGATCACTAGCTGTTACACATGTTGGATCTGCCTGCCTTTTAACTTATTTTTATTATTATTTCTCCCCCCTTATTTGATTTGATACAAAGGACAAAATTATCTTTATAGTACATAGCTTATCTGCTTTTAATTGATGTAGCAATACAAAAATACTTTGCAAATCAGAGTTCAAAACATATATGGTACTTCATTAGGTTCTCACAGAATTGCTTGCTGACATAGCTGTGATGGTAGATTGACATTTTCCACTTTTGAATACAAGAATGCATATTGCATTTATGATGATTACACTGAAACCAAATTTAAAAGATTGAATTTCACTTGACAAAACTTATGTCATTGGTATTTATTCATTAAAGTGTTGCCATAGTAGACATTACTGACATTTTCATTGATACAAATTTTGTTAAATATTGTTATTTACAGTATGCTGAGAATGTTGTTGGGAAAGAATATTGAACCAAATATATGATATATAAAAAGTTTAGAAATTTCATGATGTTGATACAAATTTCAGAGTACTAACTGCCATTTTTAAAAATGATAAAACGGCTAATATATCAAGGTTTTATATAACGTGTTTGATTGCAGTTTTCTTCATGTTAACATATAGGGACCAGTTTTGTTTGTATTTTCAAAAATGGGATCAGTGGCTGACCCAGCAATACATGTTCACTAGTTACCTGGGCACAAGTCATCAAGGGATTGCTGTGTCTTAGATTTACATCTGTCTGCATTGCAAATGGTGCAGTGCAGCTAGTGTCTTGTGATATTCTTGGTAAATGGAACATTTTAGTGTAATATGGCTTCAGTTAGGCAAACAACAAAAATTTACAGGTGAATATTAAGTGAGTATTGTCAATATACATTTTGTATAGGAAATTATGTATCATGATAATATATCATATCAGAAGTGAGCTGCCAATAACTAACCCACATGAACTCTGTGCTGCTCATATTCTTCATGTTGTCAATTTTTATGCCATCTTGTGACTGTCAGTTATTACAAAATGATTGTGTGGGAGGGGGCTTTGAAATTCAGTACTGAGTCTCAAATAGTTTTTATACACTCGCCGTAAGGCAGGCATATCATATTATAACAATGACAGTCTAGGTCTGTCTGTGACCAATTTCATTTCTGCACAATAACTTGGATTGCCCACTATCAGCAGCTGCCAAGTTTGTGGATGGCTTGCACTTCTTAAATTTTTTTTTAACATTTACTAGAGTCAGTGACTTTGCCTATTTGATCAAAGAGAATCTCATATTATGGTGGTGATACATATGTGATACAACTAGATCTTTAATATCTGTTCTATTGAAGGTATGTTTGTGGGCTGAAGATCTGTGACGACATTGAGCTGACTTTGAGCCGTGAGTTTATCATACAGCAACTGCTGCAGATAGGAAGTTTCATGGATTTGGCTGATATGGCTAGTAGGTAAGCACGTCTAAGTAGTTACCTTGAAAAGCAATGGGGTGGGGTGGGATTTTAATTTAATAGCATTAATACATTATCACATTAACTGCGCTATTAATGCATTGCTTACCTTTTGGAGGAACTCATTATTCCCAGCCCAAGCTAAATTATTCCCTCCAATTAGTATTGGAGGGCTACATTTGAAAAGAACATGATCTAACTCCTTAATCACAGTCAACATATGGAATACCATCCTCTTTTTGCTTGGGCAACCTACACTTTACTTATGTGCTGTAATGCTTTCCAGTGGCTGTAGTGATTTCTACTTTCCCTGCTTTTTCCTACTATTTTGTTTGACTCCTCATTCCCCCCCCCCAAAAATAGCCCTATTATCCCTACCTTTTTCAATCTGATGTTGAAAATGGATTACACAGTGCAGGAATAGTTGTAGCAGAATGAAATCAGATATAGTAGCAGTGATGTGGAGCAGGGTATTTAAGGTTTATATGCAGGATTTGGTCATTTCACCATTTTATTTTAAGCCAAATGACTTTAAATAAGCATAGTTGTTGTTGTTGTTGTTGTTGTTGTTGTTGTAGGGTTTAACGCCATTTTTCAGCACAAGATAGGCTGTACATGGCGGCCAGTATAATTGGTGGAGGAAGAACCCTGGAAAACCCCGGGAAGAACCACTGACCCATGAGAAGCTACTGGCAGGCTTTCTCACGTACCCACATTAGCCGAGCCTGAGACTCGAACTCACGCAGACAGAGGTGAGATGGCAGTGATCCGTAACGGTGAGCGCTTTAGACCACTCGGCCACTCGGGGCCCCTAAATAAGCATAGAAGAAACTGTGTTGGAATTAATTAAAATTGATAGGAATATTTAGATTACATTATAATTACAAATGGGTAGATATTTAATCAACTGCCACTGGATTTAGCAATTTAGTATTTTTAGTTTCTTAAACTGCACTAAAACATGACAGTCCAAAACATCATAAAAATATTTTGAAACAGCCTGTACTGTATGGGGAAACACATGCATACATGTCTTCACATCATAGTGGTCATCTAAATGGTCACTGGAGCGTATTTACAATGGCTGCTTAATCTGTGCAACCTAAACTTGTTTCATGATGAAGGCATTGTTTTGATAAAGGCATATCATGTGAATTGATGTGCAAACATTTCTTATCTCACTTATATTCACTGACTCTAGTTGCATTGTTAGTGTAACTCAAAATTGTTTATATTTCAAATTCAAAAGTAAGGCTGTTTTTATCATTAGGGAAGAGGGTCAAAGCAATTTGTTTGCTGGATGGTTGGATAAGCATTGTTATTGCAGCGCAAATGGATGTTGCCAGTGTGACAGGTATAGTTTGATATCTTCATCTATTTGTCTGTGAATTAAAGCTATCTCTGTCGCTGATGACAGGTTTGACCATGTATATAAGTTGAAGCCACCATCACACAATCACACACATACTCACTGAAGCAGCTATTATAAATGACTTGCAATTTATGATAATGCTAACTTCAGCATGCAGAGTGAGTGAACTACATACAATATCTATAGATCTGAACTACATACAGCTCCATTCTGATGATTCAGTCATTCAGATGACACAACCTGGTTCCTTCCTAAGAAAAGCTTGCCATCACTAGACAACCAACAATAACTGTTTGTTCCCTGTACACCCTCAGATGTTCCATGAGATGCATGGATAATATCAACTGTGAAAGACTAATGAAGGTAGCAAATGCAAGACATAACCGCACAGGCACTGGCTGCTGTCAAAAGGAAGTTATTAAATCATGGTACTCTGAACTCTCAGAGAATCAGGTGACTTCCATGAGCCTGACTTTGAATGTAATGCCTCAATTTGGGACATAGAAGAGTCAGCAGACTGGCACACCCAGTCTAGTTTCCATTTGTGTGACATGGCCTTGCTAAGGAGAAAACTGAATCTCATTGGGTTAATGGCAGCTGCACAGACAGTGACCACTCTCCATTCATGAAAGCACAACCTTTGACCCAGATATTAATTTGCCACTTTCGCTGGATTCGCCTGGGAAACTTTTGATGGTGAGACAATAATCATTGGCAAAATTCCACAGTGATCTCGTGTGGACATGTATAAACAAATTGTCTCTTATTGTGCTAATTAACGTTAGGAGAAATTCATACTTTTAGTAGAGCAATCATGCTCCTACTGGGTGACACAGGTACAGGTAGGATGTGCATCATTTCACTCTCCTCTTACCTAATCTCCTAATGTAATTTGATCAGTTAATGTAGCTGATGGAGAAAACAAATTTTTAAAAAATTTGTTTCTCTGATAATACTCACCTGATCGCATTACAAATAATGCATCCCGCCCATCCCAGCCATGTGAGTATCCTTTAAGGTATTGTGTGAGTATATGAAAAAAAATTGGGTTTAAACAATAATAATAATAATAATGAGGACTTTGTATAGCGCCTAATCTTTAGAAGCTCTAAGCACTTTACAACATTAGACAACACCTAAAACATTAAAAAAACAAAAGAAACATATAATGATATGATTACAGAAAACAAACACCATGAAATTAGAAAACATAAAACATGCTGAAAATATTTAAGATAGGAAACATTTTTAGGTCTTTAAGTTTGTTCTTGCAGTTGAAATAGGTGAGTTTTAAGAGCGCTCTTGAATGAGATCACTGTGTCTTTGTGTCTAAGTTCAGTGGGCAATTTGTTCCATGTTGCTGGACCCTGGTATGCAAAAGAACATTTTGTTTTCATAGTGGGAATAATGAGTATACGATTGTCAGAGGAGGAGCGTAAGTATCTTGCTGGTGTGTGCACATGGGTGAGGTCAGATAGGTATGTTGGACTGGAGCCCGTCAGTGAAATTTAGCACAGAGAACAAATTTTGTGTTTGATTCTGGATCGAATGGATAGCCAGTGTAGGGTACAGAGCAGGGGGGAGGTGTGCTCTGATCATGGTACTCTAAGGATGATCCAAGCAGCTGTGTTTTGAACTTTTTGAAGTTTCTAGATTAGATATTGAGATGAACCAGACAGAATTGAGTTACAATAGTCCAGTCTTGAAAGTACTAAGGAACACACAAGTGTTTTAGTGGCATCAGCTAAAAGAAACTGTATAATAGTAAACACTTGTCAAGTTACAAAGGGAAGTTAACTGCTAAGAGTTGCTTCCCTATATGTGCGTGTGTTTTTTTCCATACTTTCTGGGGAGGGCATGATACAGAGGTAGCAAAGAAAGTTATTCTGATGTAATGTGATCAGGTAAATATTATCGGAGAATCAAAATTAGTAAAATATTTACTTTCTTTTGAATGACTGGTCATATCATTATGGGGTTTTCACTCACTCCTCATGGTAAATAAAAATAATGCCAATCCAACTTATAATATGACTGCCATAGTGGCCATCTTGAAAATCTTGTTATCACTAATTCTCCTAGATGGCTGGTCTATTTCCGTGCAGTTGTCTGCATCTTACATGTTGAGTTTGTAAGGTACTTAAGCCAAAAATCCTAATTTGAAGAATGAATGTGTGTATTTGGTATATATTGATGTTTGGATTTTTGTGCTTGAAAGACTATATCTTTATAAACTTTGTATGTTATACATTGAACAGGCCTGGATTTCACAATTAACAAATTTATATGACTTGCTTCTACTTCAGCAAAAATATGCATGAAGGGCAGGAGAAATCATAGAGAAATAGCTACACTCACCTACATTTCTGTCATGTCTGTTGTTGTTGTAGGTCTTAACGCCATTTTTCAGCACACGATAGGCTATACATGGCGGCCAGTATTAATGGTGGAGGAAGAACCCGGGAAAACCCCGGAAAGAACCACTGACCCACGAGAAGCTACTGGCAACCTTTCTCACATATCCACATTCTCCGAATCCTAGACTCGAACCCACGCAGACAGAGGTGAGATGGCAGGGATCTGTAACGGAGAGCGCTTTAGACCACTCAGCCACTCGGGGCCCCCTGTCATGTCTGTGCAGATCTGTAAAAAAAAGGAAAGTTGAATAATCATTATATTCAATGTTAATTATTTTGCCTCATGAAATATTTAAGAAATTCTGTAAGAGTTTTGCACAACCGCGCTATGGTTTTAAATGCTTGCCCAAAAGCAGGGCATAATATCCTATGATGTCTGTCTGTCCATTTGTCACCAATTTGGTTTCCATACACAAACTTTAGTAGTGCATCATTTACAGTTACCAAACTTTGCAGATGGCTTTCACTTAGGGTAAGTAAGAACCATTTCAATTTTGGACCAAAAGCTGATGGTCAAGGTAACTGGACTGAAAGAAGGGAAACTGTCTCTGCACACCAGCTTGAGTTCTCCACCATCTACAGTAACCAGACTGTAAGACATGCACTTAGAGTCAGGAAGAACCATATCAAGTTTGAGGTCAAAGGTCAAGATATTCTGACTGAAAGAAGGAAAATGGTTTCCATAAACCATACAGTATTGGAGTTCTCCATCATCTGCGGTTACCAAACTTTGTGGATGGCTTGCAGTTGGAGTTGGAAGGTCCAAGTTTATGATGACTGAAATAATATAAAAGTAGTTTCCACACATGAACATTACTTCTACATGACTTACCTCAACCAAACTTGGTGGATGACTTGCACATAAGATAAGAAGTATGGCTCTTGATTTTGAAGTAAAAATGTTAATGGTCAAGGTCACTGACTGAAAGAAGAAAAATAGTTTCTGTACAGTAAAAGTAGTTGTTGATGACAGACCTTGCCTAAACTTTATGGATGGCTCACACTTAATATAAGGAAGAAGCCTATCAATTTTGGGGTCAAAAATGCAAACCTGAAGGTCACTGAAGGAAAAATGGTTTGTGTAAGAATATCAGTTATATACATAGAGGACTATAAAGCATGGGGCAGGTATATAATGTGCTGTTCATGGTACTCTTGTTGCATAGAGTGATTCTGCAGTTGCAATCTCAGTGCAGTGTGTTGGAGAAGTTATCATCCCTATGATTCCAGTGAGTATTCATGAATAGTAATTGACGCAGATTAGTAACATCTCTGATTCCAATGAGTATTTATGAATAGTAATTGAGGCAGATTAGTATCATCCCTATGATTCCAGTGAGTATTCATGAATAGTAATTGAGGCAGATTAGTATCATCCCTATGATTCCAGTGAGTATTCATGAATAGTAATTGAGGCAGATTAGTGACATCTCTGTTTCCAGTGAGTATTCATGAATAGTAATTGAGGCAGATTAGTAACATCTCTGATTCCAGTGAGTATTCATGAATGGTAATTGAGGCAGATTAGTATCATCCCTATGATTCCAGTGAGTATTCGTAAATAGTAATTTAGGCAGATTAGTAACCTCTCTGATTCCAATGAGTATTCATGAATAGTAACTGAGGTAGATTAGTAACATCTCTGATTCCAGTGAGTATTCATGAATAGTAATTGGGGCAGATTAGTATCATCCCTATGATTCCAATGAGTTTCATGAATAATAATTGAGGTAGATTAGTATCATTTCTGCTATGGCTGAGATAATCGCAATAAATTAAAATGGCTTTTGATGCAGAGCATAATTAATTAAAAATTTTGTATTAAGGTCGCCCTTGAATGTTTACTGCTTCCCTATATTTTGGAAGAGGTTTTGGAAGTTCTTAAATCTATTCTGCATATTTTCATTTTAATTATACTTTTTTCTTTGCTGGTTCATGGAAAGCAAATAAAGGACGTGCATTAAACTTGCATCTTCAGGCCATTAGATTTTCTTGATATTGATTATTCAGATAATTTTCACTTTCCAGCTTAAGCATCATAAGGAAAAGTCACAAAATATAACATTTTTTCAATTTACATTTAATTCATCTCAATTTTAAAAGAAAATTACATAAACTCACAGGATATTGCATACAAATCTTCATATGTACAGAAGTTACCTGTAGTATCAGTAGCACACATTTGAATATTTGCCTGCCCAAGTGACAATTAACTTGCTCCTGGCAATGGGAAGTGGGAGTGTTCAATGTCTAATTATAATTTATACATTGACATATGTTGTCAGCTTTTGAATATTCCGTGACTGTAACTAGATGATGTTACATAAGTTCTCCTTTGATAGGAACATTATGAAACCATTTTGAAAAAAAAGATTCTTTTTATGAGTACAGTTTAGAGAACTTTAAAAATCACAACATTGAAATTAATAAACATTTTTTTTTAAAATTCACATGAAATAAGCATGTAAGATTGTGTTAGCCAATTGCAAAAAATTCTTTAAAAATCAATATTGGTGAGTTAAATTTTGATCCATTGGACATTTCATTCATACTTTGTATAAATTTGTGAGCAATATTACATGTATGTTTGTTTAAACATTTTCTGAAATTTTATATCATTGGTGCCATGTAATAAACATTGCTTTAAATTTGAAAGGAAAGCTATGGAAGAGGTGCTGCACTGGATGCTGATGAGTGACCATGTGAGTCATCGACTTGTGAAGGACATCATTCAGCGGATCTGTGAAGTCAAGGGTAGAACAGAAGTCATGGTATCATACTTTGCAGAGACAGTATCAGAAATACGAGAGCCAATTACAGTCATTGAAGCAGAGACTGATGCTCAGTGGAAGAGACAAATTGATGTCCAGGTTATAACATAATCTGTTTTATTATCCCCTTACGAATGAAGTTTTTAGAGAATATAGTGTTTTGCATGTTCTAGTATTCACATGCTACTGGGAATTTAGGAAAAAGTCAGGAATAATAATAGATTTATTTCTGAGACGGAAAAGCCCTGTATTTTTTTAAACAAATTAGTCAAAATCACGGGAAAAGCTGGAAACTTTCACAATACACTTTATTAGGATTATTTGCAGAAAACAAAATGGATTTCAGTCATTTGACTGATATATTTAATGTTTTGAGTTAAATTACAAGAATGTTCATAAGCTGCAGAATTTAAGTCAGTTGCTGCATAAAATGATGCATGAACACAATGATACAAGTCAAAACAATTTTCTCCAGCATTGTGCAACCAATAACAGCACACATGTAATGTCAGTTGCATCAAAATAAAGTGGCAAAAGTGTACTACATAAACAGGAAAATTTAGACACCAGTCCTAAGAACAGTACATAGGGGACAGTTTTAAATTAATGAAATCATTTACCTTTATTTTAAGTTTCCATGGAAAGTGGCTTTTTTCAAGCATGCAAAATCACTATTTCTAAGTGAAAGTTAAGTGATAATGAAAAGTTTTATAACAGTTGCCTTTCCTGTTCTACTTTTTATTTGTTTTTTTAAGCACTGTTATTGTAGGCAGTGCTGTTGCTGTTATTTGGAGTAGACTGTACATGCCATGCTGCTTGAATATGCATGTCACTGTGGACATTCAGGATTGGTTCTGTCAGTCAAAAAACATTTAAGCTGAGTGTAGAAAGGCAAGTTCTTGGTGTCATTAAGTATCCTATATTGATTTTGGCAGCTGATTCTATTTAAAATTGTTAAAAATGAAACCTAGAGCAGTTTTCAATATACTGGAGCTAACTGAGGTTGTAAATTAGTGTGTTTCTGATGACTGAACTGTTTGCAGATAACTTGATGCTCTTTTGTATTCTCTTTCTCTCTCTCTCTCTCTCTCTCTCTCTCTCTCTCTCTCTCTCTCTCTCTCTCTCTCAACATTAGCTCAAAATATGTATATTCTTCATTAATAAAAAGGGGAGGTACATTATGGTATCACAAGTGTTAATGCTTACAATATCTTCTCTTTGTTAAATTTGTATGAGCCATGTGTAATCAAGATAGTATAATTTACTATGTGATGTAAACTTTTCGAATTTTCATAAATGTGACAATCATAGCTACATCTCCTTCCCTTCAAATAAGGGATACCTATTGGTTTTGTGTTTTCTGTCTGCTCGTCTTCAGGAGTGGACAGATCTCTAATATGTGTGGTAGTCCAATGGGATACCAAAATAGAAATTATGGTGGCACAATCAGTTTTGGAAGCTGACATTTTTCAGTGGATAAACATTTCCATTCAACGTGCCATTAAAAACTTGCAGATGGTTAGACAAACACTCCAGGTACTTTTAAATAGATTATGTAATTATGGTTGTTTTTGAAAAAAAATTTTACATTCAGTACCCGAATATATGTAATTTAAACTTGACAAACAATCAAATGAAACTTTTTTTCCTATGGCTACGTGAAGGTGCACATGCTTGAAACATTAAAAATCTATCTTGAGGTTTTGTAAAATAAAATTAAAAAACCCCAGAAATAAACAAACAGTGTAGCTTACATTATAACTCATTTGATAATATAAAATGCCAGCTGCAGTTGATACTCATTGTTATACTTTAGTATTTGGCAGTTTGTATCCCCCAGATGATTTTAAACAGAAAAATGCACAAAACTTAACATTCGTTCATAAATTGATCATTTTGAACCTGATTTTCCTCAGGACATCCCAAACATTGTCATTTTCTTGCTTTAAACCAGATTCAGATTTTTTATGCTAACACAGTGTCCATATTTATGTATGTGAGCCTATTTTGAGGAATTGTACAATAAATTTGCAGCTCTTTAAATTAGTTATTGTACAGGTCCCAGCCAGGATGCACGAGTGCACATAATCATGCTAAATATGTATGAATATGTGCTCTTGAAAGTAGTGATGTGCGGGAACTTCCATAAATTCGTTCAAAGTAGAACACATAAAAATGTATTCTTTGCAGCATACAATTTTTTTATTTAACTGTTAACCTGTAAAGTGCTTGCAGCAGCATGAGTCGTGCCACTGGTTGAGGTCTCAGATTGCTTGTCATGTTTTCTCAGGTAGGCATCTGTTTACCCATTTGGGTGCTTCTGCTTGACATGAATAGTTTTTTAACTAAATTTGATTGGTACATTGGGCCTTGGAATCTATCTTACTTTTAACCTTGCATTCATCAAGGAATTTACACAGGCTTGTTTAAGTTACGGTCTTCATAGAAAACCAAAAATGGCCAACTCCCAACATGGTTCATCATCAGATGACAATTTCATTCAGCAAATACTAGCTGATGATAGCAATGATGACAGTAATTTTGCAAGTTTTGAAGTATATCAGATGAAGCTAGGAAAGTGTTACAAGAAATGCCAGTGATTGATTTTGAACACAAAGATAACACAAGTCTGATTAAAATGCTGGATGGACATAAAACAGACTGTCAGCCTTCGCTTCTGCAGTATTTTGAAATTAAATGTAGAAATAAAGAACACCAAAACTAATTAAAATTCAGGCAGCAGAAATGCTGACAGAGTGTGCGAGTGCGCAAACTATGCAGAGATGGAAATTTTGTGGTTTTAGTCAGAAATCCGTTGTTTTTTACTGCAGACCAATTTTGTTCTTTTTTGGTAAAATTTTCTGCGGACTTTTTTCCAGGGTTTTTTTTTCATCAGAATATTTGTTCCAGGATGTAATTAGAGTATGAAAGAAGGTAACAAAATACAGTATACCAGAAGTTAATTGTGCAGGCGGGAATTGTTAATTGTTTCAGTAATTTATTATGATGTTCAAGTAATGTCTCGCACACTCAGATCTTTTTGTGGCTTCTATGGAATTGAAATTTGTTGAAAGAGGAAAATGTATGGATTTAACTACCTTTGACCAGTCAGTAAAAAAATCCATTCAGATGGAGTTGGCTAGAAGAGAAGATCACAAAAAAGAAGTTGTTGTTTGTTTTTTGAATATGTTCAGAAATTGGAGGTACCTGGACTTGCCTGGTGCATGAGCTGCAAAGACAAAATTAATTCTGGATCAGCTGGCAAAAAAGTGCTCCCTAACCATGCTAAAATGAAAAAAGCACAGACAGTGAAGATAGGTTTAAATACATGGCTTTTCAGTCTTTTCATCTTTGAAAATGGCAGTGACCGCATCAAGCCAAAAGAAAATGTTTTTTGTCAGTCAACCATTCCAGTTTTTCATTGCCGACCATAGTACCCTTTCACCCTGGGGTAAAATTTTAAAAAAAACTAAAAAAAAACAAAACAACAACCCCATAAAATTAATATGTGCATCTAACTGAGCTGGTTTAGTACTTGAAGTACTTAGTACATTTTATATACTAATCATTATAATATGTACTTGAAGTACTTAGTACATTTTATATACTAATCATTATAATATGTTTAAGAAAAAACTACCTACCCTAATTTTAAAACCAGTGCAGTAGGAAACAGTTCTTTTTTGCCTCACAGCAGGCACCCCAGGTCGTTTGGAAAAATTTCATTCAAGCTGAAATAAGGGGTATCAACAGATCTTCACAAGCGACTTGTCAAAACAATGAAAGAGTATTCAAGTCTATAAATGATAATAATAGTAAATCTTTCCTTACATGTTTTGATGATTTTGAAAATGTGCATGTTTTTCAGTTACTTGTGAATTCCGCACTTTACACATGCCCAGAGATGCATGGAAAATTTTCAAGTTTTTTTTTTTTAGGCTGTTTCTATCCCTGAATATGTAAAATTTGTATCATAAATATGGAGAGTGGTTGTGCATGAGAACTCTCGCAATTTAGTTTATAGTCGCACATATAAAAATGTACTCTGCATAGTATACAATTTTATTTAACTGTTACCCTTAAAGTGCAGGTTGTGTCATAAGTTGGTAGATGACTTGAAGCACTGGTTGTGACACGTGTCTGTTGTAAGATAGGCAACTGTTTAAACATCTGGGTACTTTGGCTTGACATGAATGGGTTGTTGATTCCATTCTGTAACGGCTATCAGTGAACCTTGACAAAGTCATTTTCATCCAGTATAGAATCTGGGTAAAGAAATGGCATTTTGGGTTTGAAAATATGGGGGAAATCTGGGGTTCATTAGTTCATTCATATATTTGTTCGTTTGTGGTGTTCATTCACCCTCAGTGTCTTGGACCCTGTTTCACCTTCACATGAAAACTAATATGTGGCTGCATCTCAGGGTGTGTGGCTCATCCATACTAAATTTAGATCACTGACATAAACAGGCTTTCAGGTGACTATATGTTTCACTACTTTTTCATTTATTTTCTTCTCTTCAAATCAGCCCTACTGTTCCAACATTTAATTATTTTGAGACATTCTTTTATCAATTTATCATATTCTAACCATCATAGAGAAGTTCTTTTGTCTTGTATGTTTTATTTTTCACTAATTTATTAGTTTTTATGGAACATTATCACTCAATTGTTTCAAATTTGCCTTGGCAGATTGGTCCATTTCTTGTGCTTCATGAATCGTAGGGCCAGCATGTCAAATTTGTCTGATCCGCAGTTTTAGATAAAGGTTGGCTGCTTTGGTGTGGAGCCTGTCTATTTCTGAAAAAAGAAGATTAGAGGATATGTCAGTAGAGATATGATTGGTTGCACTACAGATGTTAAGTCAGTTGTATGATTCTGCCCTGCTTATCTGGCTGATTTCCCTACTTCTTTTCCTACATTATCCCTGCTTTTAAATTAAACGTCCTAATTTATTCCTGCATCTCTTTGTATGAAGGGTACTTAAAATCCTGTTTTCATGCTTGAGTGACTTTTTTCTTCAGTTTATTTGCTATACTCTCAATATCTTCACACTCAATATACTCAGTTTCATCAACACTCATGAAAATGGGTATGTGGATGCATCTCAGCTTGAAAAAACTCGGCCATATCAAAAGGTCACTGTGACCCAGTTTTCAGGTTTGTGTGAGCGTTGTATTTTCCTCTATACCATGCTGCATGTTGTTGGCTACTCCAGATGTGTTCCCATTTCAAAGGGATTTATGTTTAAGAGTTAACAGTTTGGCGCATAATTATGACATGGGTTGTTTTAAATCAGTGACCCTCTAATCCCCCCTTTCCCCCTGCCCCATGTTTCCGGTCAGTAGATTGTCCTATCTTTCGTTGCTGACTCTAGCACTTTTTTTCCCACCACGATAAAAAAAAAAATCCCAAAATTGGTTTGTGCATCTAACTGAGCTGCTTTAGCCCAGTACTTGAAATACTTAGTACATAATATATATACTGATCATTATAATATACATAACATTTAATATTTTTTTTTTTTAAGTTCCCAAATTTGATTTGTACATCTAATTGAGCTGGTTTATCCCAGTACTTGAAGCATTTAATACATTATATATACTAATCGTTATGATATATATAATGTTAAAAAAACAAATGCCTGCCTACCTACCCTAATTTTAAAACCAGTGCAATAGGAAACTTTCTTTTTTTTTGACCTCATCAACCTTAAATCAAAGACATTGAAGTTGTTAAAATTTACTATTTTGTGGATGCTATCTATATATAGAGCCATGTTTTTGGGAGGTGAAAGCATTTGTTTTACTAGGGTCTAATTGTGCATGATCCCTTAAATTCTTAAGTGTTGAAACCTTAAAACTTCTCCAAATCAGTCTTAAAAAACATAGAAACAAAATACTGGGTTGGTTGCTAGTTTAATTACTAATGACACTTTCAACACATTATTGGATATAATAGTTGATGAAATAGAAGCAAAATGCCGTTTCCAAGAACACTGAGGCAGCTGACTCGGTTGCCTTGTATGGGTATTGAACCCATAACCCTAGGATTAGGAATCACATGCTGTACCAACAGAGATACCTTTGTTTCTGAATAACTTTGGAAATAGAAATTAATGTGCTATTTGGTCCTTATTGCTTAGAGGTATTTTATCCATTATCCCAGTCAAAGGACTACAAGAAACAAAACTTATTGTGTATAGGTATTTTATCCATTATCCCAGTCAAAGGACTACAAGAAACAAAACTTATTGCGAATAGATATTTTATCCATTATCCCAGTCAAAGGACTACAAGAAAAAACACAGTAAATTGATTTGATTTATTCAGGTTTTCAAGCATTCCAGAATATTGGTTTCTGATTGAATGCATGTTTATAATGATGAAAAGTTATAGATATTATGATTAAAATGCTGTTATGCATGGTATACATAGGTAAGTATGTAAATAAGTAAATCTGCTTTAAGAAAACAAACAAGCAACTTCCAGATCCCATCTTGAAAGTCGGTACCAGTATGCTGAATATTTCATTGTGACATAGATACATATCATTTCCCACATTGCAAAAATTGCTGTCAGAATTTATAACTTGCTCTTGACTTAAGATTTACAAGCTAAAACTGTTTGTTTGGTGATTGCTTTTTATTTTTTTTTGTTTTTTTCAAAGTCACTCTCAACATAGATTGCAGGTGTTCGTGTTAAGCTGAACCAGTTGCGTGAAGAGTTGGATGAGTGTGTGAGGAAACAGGAGTTTGCACGTGCTGGAGAGATCAAAGTGCAGGTGTCTAAACTTGAGGCAGAGAGAGCTGAGCTTCTGGATGCTGCAGAACCAAAAACACAAGAAATCAGAACAGAGAAGGTACATGTATGAATATTGTTTGTCGAAAGGGACTAGGACTAAAACAACAGATCAAGGAAAATAGAATACAGTGGTCCCTCAGTTAAAAGGTCATCCCTTCTGCAGCAGAAAAGTAGCCTTGCAAGAGGGGTGATATTTTTATAGGGGTATCACACATGCGAGTAATTACATTTAAAGTGTGAGAGGTATAACTTGAAAGTTTGAAATATTTTCATTTGAAAATCACAGGCATGTTAATGGAATTAATGTGATAAAAGATATCATTGTTATTGTAAAATATGAATTATCAATTGGGCAAATCCACCTTGTCAATAAAATTAGGGTACAAACATCAGGCTGTAAGTATCACTGTCCATTCCATTTTCCCCACTGAAGTAGAATGTATAACTGATCATGTTCATTTGAATCTTTCTGAAATAAAATTTCTCAGCAGCGATAAAAGGAAATCTCAATCTTTTCACTTGGTTGAATTGCTTTTGCTTTTCATTTTAAAGCGAAATTGTCTGATGACATTTTGAACAACCTATTCTTTCATTGCCAATTTGTAGTTATTGCATGAGACATTGTATTGATAAAGGAAGTGAGCTTCTCAAGTCATCGATTAGTTGTAGTCTGGTACCCTTTCATGTACATTAGTTGTAGTCTGGTACCCTTTCATGTACATTAGTTGTAGTATGGTACCCTTTCATGTACATTTGTGATTGATGAGAGAAACCACAACCACTGACATAGACTTTTTACTTTATGGTGACCAAGTGTTTGAGCAATATGGTTACCATTGTCCATAAAATTCTGCTTCAGCATGCCAGGAAAGCTAAGTTGATTTTGCCTTATCACGAATTGATGGCACACTCCCTCCCTTTCATGTTCTCAAATAAATGCATTTATGTTTTGCCCCAGGTCATTTAGTTTGTGACGTTTTTAGCTTTAAAACTTATATTTTTAGATACATAACAATTGAAACGTAATTTAAAATCAACTTTTGTGCTAATTAATAGCTTCTTGTGCCCTTAAATATGCTCTGAGTTTACAATTATACTGTCAGCCATAGAAGCTACAGTAGCTCAGTGATTAAGATGTTGGACTCGACCAGAAAAGTGTAGGCTCAATTTCTACTGTCAGATCAGCCCAGATTGGTTACTATGGTGTGTCCTTGGGCAAAAGACTTTATTCGACTTGTCTTGCAATGCTGCAAATCATTCACGTATCCCATAAAATGCCAAACCAAAACAGTAGAAATAAAACTCTAGGTAATAATAACATGTAATAGAGAGGAACTTAAAAGTTCTTGCTTTTTATCCTATTGCAAATGTTACCTATGGCAATAAAATGTGTTTAAACTGAGATTAAAAACTATGAAGAGATTAATGAATGTATGTAATATTTAACCAGAAAATACAGAAGGATGAGCTGATTTGCCATCCACAAGTGATACTCACCCATCTGCAACAAAAGTTATCTATTTTTAAGGTTACCGTCTAATCATATTAACAGGTTCAACATAGAAGTATTTAAATATTTCCATAAAGTAGGATGAGTACTTTTTTTTTTGTTTTCAATACTTATACAATGCTCAGAGCTGGTAAAATAGCAACAAATTTATTTTGCCATTACAAAACTTGACTTCTATTTTCTTCATATTTTCCCATCACTTTGACCTATTTAAACAGGCAAGATATTTGGTGATTTCTGGTACATCATAGCATGGGGTGCCAGTGAGATGCTGCTTTGCACCGAACCTTTTTTTAAAACTGCCTTATCTCCTGCTTGTATCAGTTGTCTCCTGTCCTTCCAGATATGTTTACCTATAGAACAAGAACACTAGGATAGATCAGGATCGATTTCAAAATAGTGATGTTAGTTTTGCTTTATCCAAGTGATAGCAGTTTTACTTCAGCATCTTCTTTGCTCTAGAAACAATGTTTTTTTGATGGAAAGATCAATTCATTATAGTCAAAATTTCACCAATTTGGAAATTCTGTTACAAAAGAACCAGTAATTTATTCAAAATCTGTGATTACAACTGCCATTTAAGCATCAACATTCATTAAGATGACCCTGAGAATCCTAGATATACAGTGAAAAATTCCATTTTATACATGGGGTACCAGTTTTTGTGCATTTTGTAGTAACTACAAAGAATCAGTTTAAATATCTAATGAGCAGTTATCCTTCTTTCAAACAATAGTATTCCTTCAGTAATCCATGATGGCTGTTCCAGTAAAATATACTTGGGACCCAGGAAAGGCACTTTTAATGTGGAGTAGTCACCCATAGATGCAGTTTAGATGTTTGTATTGTTTTTATATAAACTGTACTCTGAGTACCCCGGCATATATTTTTAACAAAGCGCCTTCCTGGATATCATGTATGTTTAAATGGAACAACCCTGAATTGCCACACAAGCTTTTTTTTTAAGTTTTTAATACCCAAAATGTAAATGCACAGTGCATGGTATTTCACTTTTTTTCCCACTCAGCTATAATCTTTTTTTTCACTTTATTGATGCTTGCTTGTAAATGCAGTTTTGCAGCACTGCCATCCATTCCTGATTTTGTGGAATTATTACGAATATTTACTAAAAATTCTGCATTTCGATCTATATTGACTAAATTCTGGAAAATGTAAATGTATGGGATAAAATTTTGAACTGGGCTTTTATGTGTGGACACAACTGTGGAGAAAAGTACTTCAGCACTAATATCTATGACTGGTAAATAAAATATACTTTTTTTTTCAATGTAAAATCAATTAAATTGTTTTTGACTATGTACAGGTATGTATAAGTTCATAGTAAGATGCAGTATGGTTGTTACATTAAAGAACATATTACCCATTTCAGGATGGGCTGTCTAGATTCCAAAAAATGTATACTAGGATTCCTGATATGCTTATTGGTTGGCATCTCTGAACTATGAGAATCTCAGTGGAGAAAGTACAGCAGTATATAAAGAAAGATAAATTAGACTAGTTTATAAGAAAACCATAATGTTTAATTTTAAAGAAAAAAAAATCTGTTCCTGCTAGATAATGGATGATCCTCACAATGTGGTATTTTTATTATTTTTTTTTTGTCAGAATGACCCACCCACAGTGTTGAAGTGCCAGAAAATGATTGCTGAGATGCTGGAAGAGTTGTCTCTCAGCTCAATGAACCCCACATTACAAACACTTATGGAAACCCAGGTACTTTTTGCTGCAACTTCTTTTTATAACACAAATATATCCAAAATATCCTTCAGTAGGAAATATTTTTATCTTTAAGGCCCCGCTTGAACTCTAGTAGTTATGTCCGTCCATCTGTCAATCCATCCAGCTTTTCCCTAAACAGTTAAGTTTTCTGCTAGATAGTTTTTCTGGAAATTGTTGGATTTGGCCATATTTTATATGCAGCAATATATTGATCAGCTCTAGAAAGAGTTGATTTTTTAACCTTCTGTGTTCTCATCTAGAAAAGTTATGGCCAGTATATAAAAAATTCACTGCAAACATACTGACAGGACCAGCATCATACATGCCAACCATTACGCTTTTGGTGTAATCATTATGCAATTTTTAACTAAATTACATCTTACACTAACCCATATATGGATTATGCTTTGTTTGTATATCCCCATCTCCAAAAAATAAATGAAGAAAATGTTGTTTTCTCATTTTTATTAATATCTCATTAATTGCACAAATCATGTTTTACAAATGACAGCTTCAACAAAACTATGGCTTGGATATGGGAGGTCGCAGGTTCGAACCCTGTCCGAGTCATACCAAAGACTTATAAAAATGATACTAACAGCTGCCTCACTAGGTGCTCAGCATTAAAAGGTTGGTGTTAGGACATGTCAGCCTGGTGTAAGGATAATGTAACTGAGTGGGACATCACTATAAACTGTCACACTGCAGACATCGTAGCAATTTGACTGAAAAATGGTTAAAGCTACATTAAAAATCCAAATCAAACACACACACACACACACACACATGGAACTATGACTTAAGAGTACACTTGTCTGTAGACTTGCATGCACTTTTCCTAATACTGTTAATATGTTCTATTTATAGCAGCTGTCCCATTTCCAAGAAACAGGCTGGTTTTCTACTGTCATATCTTTGACCAAAGATTCATTATGATTTGTATTTGGTAGAGAACTAGTCTTTAGGACACTAGAAGTCATAACGAAATGGATTTTGTACAAGAGAACAATAGACCTGCATGTACATGTACTTCCTAACACTCTCATTATATTCTGTTTATAGCAGCTATATGGCATATTTCAAAGAAATCAACTGGTTTTTTTACCATTGAATTCAACACTATGTAACACAGTTTTTGTTCCTGGGTAGTAAGTGTTATTTCATAATTGCTTATGCCTAAAAAGTATAGAAAATGGCTATTATTCCCCACAAACTTTGCTTTTGTGACCAGGACAGTGATATTTTGAAATTTCCCTTTTTCCAGTGAGAAAATGGGCAAATTTGTATTTTTTTGTTCACATAAAGTCAGAGAAAAACAACATATGAATCAAAATTAACATGTATTTATACTAAAGTAATACAAAAATGACCACAAAAGATTTAGAAGTGAATAGTTTTTCGAGGTTTACGATTATACTGTAAATCACCTTCACAAATCAGACCCCAGATGTAGTCTCCCATCATGTTCTCATTACACTGTCCTTGGTAGCGGCATTCAAAGTCCAGTATATCCTGGTGGAAGCGCTCGCCTTGCTCCTCTGAGTACGCTCCCATGTTCTCTTTAAATTTATCAAGATGAGCATCAAGGATATGGACTTTGAGGGATATCATGCAGCCTAGTGTGCCGTAGTTCTTCTTCACCAGAGTCTCAACCAGCTCCACATAGTTTTTGGCCTTGTGATGGCCCAGGAAGCCCTAAACCACTGCAGCAAAGCTGTTCCAAACCGCTTTCTTCTTATTAGTGAGCTTCTTGGTGAATGCATTTATCTGTGGTCTGACAAAGACACTAGCATTGACCTTTGCCTCAGACAGCATAGGAAAGAAGTCTTGGAGGCTGCCAACTCCTTATCTAGAGCTCGTACAGTTTGTTTCATAAGGCCCAATTTGATGTGCAGTGGTTGCATCAGCACCTTCTGGGGGTGCACAGAGAACTCTGTCCATTGTGGCCAGTCCCGCCTGTGGTAGTGCGCCTTGGTGTCCCTGCTGTCTCAAAGGCAAAGATAGCAGGGAAACTTGGTAAAACCGCCTTGGAGACCCATCAGGAATGCCACCATTTTGAAGTCTTCAATGACCTCCCAGCCATACTGATCATACTTCAAGGTGTCCATCAAGGTCTTGAGGCTGTTATAATCCTCTTTGAGGTGCACTGAGTAAGCCAGGGGAAGAGACGGGTACTTATTATGGAGCAGCACGGCTTTGAGGCTCCTGGATGAGCTGTCAATGAAGAGGCGCCACTCATTCTGGTTACAGGCGATTCCGATCGCCTCAAACAGACTGGTCACATTGTGCCAGAAGCAGAGCCCATCTTGACAGGTGAAGAAGCTGAGAAAAGCTTGGTCATGCTTCCTCTGATCTGCGACTTGCACACTTTCATCCAACAAGTTCCACAGCTTGAGCCAAGACATCAAAAGCTCGGCATTGGACTTGATGAGACCAAGATCTCTGATCAAGTCAATGAGGTCTTTTTGGTTGGGGTAGTAAGGTTTTCTCTCCTCAGCTCCACCTCTGAAATTGTCATCTGGACCTACAATGTCTTCCTCGCTCTCTGATTTGCTGCTTTCTTCTAAAGATGGCTGCTCTCTCTCCAGAAGAGTGGGTACAGGGAGCTCAGGGCAGTGTGGTACCAGGCCGATGGATGAAGGAAGGTCCGGATATGTGATAGCAGGTGCATTCTTGCCAGTCCGATGTTTGGAAGGGTCTGCCATGCAGAAGTAGCAGTTGCTTGAGTGGTCAGTGGGTTCCCACCAAATTCTTGGGATAGTGAACTTCATGGCTCTCTTTTCCCTTCTGTACCATCCTACAAAAATACATTTATTTCTCCCATGACTAATGTGTAAGAGATTCTCGCAACATTTTTCATATATATTTTTTCAATAACAACAAAAATTGTAAAATGTTTTAAAGTTAAAAACTTTTACAATTTATAAAATTTTTACAAATTTTATAACATAATATTCCGCACAACAATTGTCCATCTTAACATTCCAGAGTTTTTTTGCAGTGCTCGCAGGTGAAATAGGTGCTCAGTGTCTGTCTTGATCCCCGACAGGCATGCCAAAATATATCTTGTAGGCCTCACACATCTTAGCAGATGCTTCCACGGCAGTGGTGGGCAACTTCTCTAGTCGGCGGGCCGGATATGGGAAAATGAAGTTCTTGGTGGGCCGGATTACTAAAAGAATAACTAACAGTCACTGTTACTGCGACGCAGTAAGAAAGTAGTAGGAGATTGCAGCCGGATGTGACCGCGGGCCAGTCAAAATCCCGTCGCGGGCCGAGTCAGGCCCGCGGGCCGTATGTTTCCCATCCCTGTTCCACGGAGTGCTTTTTTGCTCCTGTCTTGATAAATTGGCTGCAGACATAGCAAAATGCATCCGCTGGATGCTTGCAGCCTCTTGATGCCATCTCAGAAAAATGCAGATATGTATCCATTTAGGCAGCTGGAACTAAACTGAACTGGTGGGCTTAAGGCCCCTGTATTATACTACTATTTATATTACTGGAAAGTTCTAGAAAGTTCTAGAAGTTACTCCAAGTTTACTCAGCACTGAATCCATCTGAAATGTTCTGGAAAATAGGTAAATTTCAAAATATCACTGTCCTGGTCACAAAAGCAAAGTTTGTGGGGAATAATAGCCATTCTATACTTTTGAGGCTTAAGCAATTAGGAAATAACACTTACTATCCAGGAACAAAAAAAAATTTGTTACACAGTGTTATAACTTTCTAAAAATCACAGTTGATTGTACTTGCTATTCATTTGAGCCCAAGTACACCAGACTTTGTGTTATAAGAATAGTTTGAGCCAAATATCTAAACTGCATGTCTGGACTTTGACTTAAGGAATTTTTGGTCCCTGGTACAAAACAATACTTTTTTTTGTATTTCAGGGTGTTTATAAAGTACCCTTTATGAATAATTTTGGTGTTGAAGTTTTTAATTTATGGAAATTTTCCAAACAAGATTGCCAAAATTCTCAAAAATCCAAGCGCAGAAATAGGGAGATATCTATTCTGATCTACTCCTGGTAATTCCCAAATAAATAAATCAATGTTCCTTAAGGCATGTTATTCACAGACTTTCATTATCTGCCTATTTCTCAAGCATACCTACTACCATAGCTGTAGCATAATTTAAGCAATGAATTATTCCAGGGCTGTACATACTGGAAAGCCTGAAGCCCCAGACAACTCCATTGTTTTGTTGGACAACACCTGATAAGCTTAGACCCAATAAAGTACAATTTTTCAAACATGAAAGAGCACAATGTCATTTGCCGGATTTAGGAACTGAACTTCAACTGATTTTTCCCAGTATTACTGTTTTAACCATGTTATTATTAGCATGCAGTCCAGAATTTATTTTTAATATATATCAATATGGTGTGCTGAAATGTGACTTAATAAACATTAGCAAGACAGTCACTGACACACAAAGAACCACTGGGAAGCATCTAGACAAAAAAAAGTTGGTTTCATTAAGGTCAAATCAATTAGAATATACTGCAGTTATTTTAAATCCAATGTAATACACAAAATATTTAAGACTGGTGTGCTGACCATAAATTCATTTTTATCAAAATGACTGGGGCGGGGGGTGGGTGTGTGTGTGTGTGTGATAATGGTAGCTGCCATCTTTCCCATTGGCATACCAGGCTGAGATATTTTGTCATGTATATTTTTTCAATCATATCAGATGTATAAAAAAATGTCATACATTCAGGCAGATTAGACCCTGCTGAAACTTTTTTTTTCTTCTGTTCTGCCACTTCTTGCAATATTCATTTTCCACTATACACCCATACCAACAGCATAATAGGCATTAAGATTTGACCATTTAATTTTCGGGTTCAGGAGGTAGATTGGGGGTGAGGATCCTGGAATTTGTTATAAAAAAATTTCTGACTCTCAAATAGCTTTAGCAAAAATATTCTTGCTCTGATTTACAACCCCTAATTATATACATTATATTAGTTGACAAAAATTAATTATCTCCAGGTAATAAAACAAAAAATATCCCAACTCAAAGGAAAATTTCAGGTCACGCACCTCGACCACCCTGACAATAAAATGGCTGGTCCCTTGGACACTGAAAATGAATAAAATATTTAGAAAAATGGAAAAAAATTTCAAAAAATTGTCAAAACAATTCACTTTTCCAAAGTCACATGTCTGGACAAGTGGCAAGCAAAAGGGAATTTTATAGCCCTGTATACAAGCTTGTTTTTGTTCTTTATTGAAGTTTCATGTCTATCAGTAACATCACTTGAAGATGTTCAGTTTCTGTGCAGTTTTGATATCACATTTATACCCTGTTTACCAATCAGATTAAATAATAGTTACAGCAGTGAAATGAGTTCCTTTTATACCATCCAGCATCAAATATGACATCGCTCAAATCATTTAAAGTTAAGATAATATAAAATATATTGGAAATTAGTGTCAGTTCTCATTTTCGTCAGCCCCCAGTAACAGTTACCGTACCTCTATATTTTCATCTTTGAGGCAAGAAAGTTCCTTAATGGCACCTGCTTGGTGCATTTTAAAAAAAAAAAAACAAATATAAAAGATCGCTACAGCTGATTTTTTACTGAATAGAGTGTGCTTATTGCAAAAGAAGCATAAGACAATCAATTTCATTGCCTGACATAAATGTGTTAATGATTCTGACTAGCAGGTGCACCAATCAAGAGCATATGATTAATGATCACAGAAAGTTTACAGAAGAGAAGATGAAATCTTCATCAAAAGCACTTGGAATTCTTGGACCCTCACTTATTTAATTATTTATAATAAAGAATACATATTCACTGAGCCAAATACACACTTGCTTCTAAAAAAGATCAATTAAAAATACCCAATTAATTTTACATTCAAATTAATAAAGAATCATAACAAAAATAAAAGCTTCTGCTGACATGGAAACTTACTTGAAATCTTTAAAAGAAAAGGACTTTCTTGGGCAAAAAGACACTCCATTTTATAGTGATTTAATAAGATGCACAGAATTATGACTAATTCATTTGTTCCCTGAAGAAATAATAGTCAAACCTGTCAACAGTGGCCATGCATGGGAAAAGACAAAACTGACCTTTGTACACAGGTGACATCTATATATAGGTTAACCTATAAAAATTGTTTTTTAAACAAATACCATTCACTCAATATTATTATTATTATTATTTTTATTATTATTACATTATCAAGATTGTTTTATGTGCACTATTCAACAAACTCATAAAATATGAGTATATGCTGTTCTCTCCCAAATTTAAGTTCCACGCAAGATTACTGTATCTTGCTCACTTTAAACCACCATATAAATTAAATCACCATTAACTTAAATTACTCATCTAAGTTTGTTTTGTGCAAACTGACAAATTACTAATTTCACTACTGATTGACAGCTTACATGTGACTGTAAAACAAAGGATTAACTCTTTAGTCGGTCAACTCATGAAAAGTTTCTGCTTCAAAAACAGTATCTGAATTATTCAGTTGCTGAACTTGAAGAGAGGTCAGCTTATGAGAGAGGCCTGTGATGAAAAGAGAATCAAACAAAGGCACATAGTTATTCTTTGTGACACATAAACTGAAGCTTTGCTTGCCTTTACAAATAAGTTGTAAATACTGAATGACCCCTGATCCCTATAAAATGGGATGTATCTCAAAGATTAACATTTTCCACCAGAGTGAGCTTTAATTCACAAGAAAATAGATCAAGATATTGAACTATACCTGTCATACTGGCACCAAAGGTAACTTTCATTTCTTCTGTGATAACATTACTTTTCCTGCCATCCAGCAAATAAATTGTTTTGACACTGTACCATCAGGATAAAAACTACCTTACTTTAAAAACTGACAAACTGACATCTATGAGTTACATCGATAATGTGACTGAAGAATGGCAAGTAC
This sequence comes from Megalonaias nervosa, assembly GCA_016617855.1. Lineage (NCBI taxonomy): Eukaryota > Metazoa > Mollusca > Bivalvia > Unionida > Unionidae > Megalonaias > Megalonaias nervosa. The sequence continues at coordinate 34,117 of JAECUM010004926.1, forward strand.
AAAGAAATGTTTGCACATCAATTCGCATGATATTCATTTATCAAAACAATACTTTCTTCCTTTTAGAGACCAAAAAATAAAAACTTCCAGACCTAACCATAGCAACACAGGAGGAATTTTTAAGAATTTTAGAATAAATAAAAATGGAATGTTTTCTGCATAGTTCAAATGTGCTGAACTCATCTTCATGATATTCTCAGGAAGCAATGAAATACATGCACCATCCATCATTTGTAATATTTGTCTTGGTCACTTTTTGTAAAATCTTGACCTCATGTTATTTCAGGCTGACATTTGCATATTTCTTACATATGGTAATATAGAAATGTTTTGTGAACATTCAGCTTTAATAATAAATTTACTCTTTCATTGTTTCTGGTACTTCTGAAGCCTTTCTGTGCCTTGTTTAAGTGACCTCCCACAATCTTTTTTTTCATAAAATACCATAATGACCAGTCATACACAAATTGAAATTATATCTTAAAACAGTGCATAATCTTTACAATATGTTGATCTGAAATTACAATTTAGTAAACAGAAATTGCCCCTTTAGAATTAAATTATGATAAGATAGTTTTGGTCAATTTTTATATCTTTAAAATTAATGACAAAGAAGAAACAAACAGAAAATAACTTGCATCAATACTTCCACAATTCTACAAAGGATGTCAGTCACATGGACAAAATTCTTGAAATATTCCTTGTTCACTCTTTCATACTGTACAGCTTTTCCACTAATTTACTATTACAGTCCTACCCATTTATGTCGACATCCTCGGGCCCGAGGAAATATTGTCGACATAGGCGGATGTCGAGATGAGTGTTGGGGAGGGTCTGAAAAAAAAGTTAAATTCGTCAGTAAGGGGTGACCTGACATCAGTGAGTAGCATTTACACTTTGAGAAAATAATGTAAATTTTGAGTACATGAAGACAAAACCAGTGTGAAATACACTTGTATATTGACAAATTACATTTTGGTTACCTTTGTGTAATAAAATCCACAATAAAATATTGCATCGGTCACATCCTGATATGAAAAACATTCACTACGATATTCAGTATCGGCATTAGCACATGGTTGCATAGTTGTTATTTACATGCTTCAAGTACATGTACTTAAATTGGCCTAGATTTTGGTCAGTCTGTTCCCATCTTATTGAGGCTACCAAGGGGATGGGGCTATTCACAGGGAAATGAAAACCTGTCAACAAGTAGCTTTCATCCATCCTGACAGGGTGTTATGTTTATGAGAAAATGTTTCACAGACATCTTTGCAAGATGCCCCACCTCTCCTGAGCTCCACCTCTGAAATTGTCATGTGTATCTATGTCTTCCTCACTCTCGGACTTGCTGCTCTCTTCTAAAGACGGCTGCTCTCTCTCCGGAGGAGTGGGTACGGGGGACTCAGGGCAGTGTGGCACCAGAGTGATGGATGAAGGAAGGTCCAGATACATGATAGCATGTGCATTCTTGCCAGTCCGATGTTTAGAAGGGTCCACCATGCAGAAGTAGCAGTTGCCTGAGTGGTCAGTGGGTTCCTGCCAAATTGGGATAGTGAACTTCATGGCTCTCTTTTCTCCTCTGTACCATCCTACAGAAATACTTTTATTTCACCCATGACTAATGTGTAAGAGATTCTCGCAACATTTTTCATATATATTTTTTCAATAACATTGAAAATTGTAAAACATTTAAAATTAAAAACTTTTATAATTTAAAAATTTTTAACAAATTTAATAACAGAAAAATCCGAGCAACAATTGTCCATCTTACATTCCAGAGTTTTTTTGAAGTGCTCAGTTGTGAAATGAGGTGCCCAGGGTTTGTCTTGATCCCTGACAGGCATGGTGAAATACGCCTTGTAAGCCTCACACATCTTAGCAGGTGCTTTGACAGAGTACTTTTTCGCTTTTTTCTTGATAAGTTGGCCGCAGATATAGCAAAATGCATCTGCCGGATGCTTGCAGCCTCTTGATGCCATCTCAGAAAAATGCAGATATGTATCCACTTAGGCAGCTGGAACTAAACTGAACTGGTGGGCTTAAGGCCCCTGTATTTATACTACTCTTTATATTACTGGAAAGTTCTAGAAGTTACTCAAGTTTACTCAGCACTGAATCTATCTGGAATGTTCTGGAAAATAGGTAAATTTAAAAATATCATTGTCCTGGTCACAAAAGCAAAGTTTGTGGGGAATAATAGCCATTTTCTTTACTTTTGAGGCATAAGCAATTAGGAAATAACACTTACTACCCAGGAACAAAAAAAAAAATTTGTTAGACGGTGATCTTGGCTCTCAGATTCATTGTTCTGATTCATATTTGGCACAGAACCGATCTTACCTATTTGGTGCTAATACTCAAGTTGAATGGATTCTGTTTAATGTGTGGGAGAGGAGAAGTTTTTTCCGAATAATTTTACAGATGGATTTGAAAAAGAAAAAAACCAGAATCCTCCAAAGATTCAAAGATGAATACATGAATGATATAATACAGCATTCCAGTCTAGGGCAGCATCACACCCAATGCAATCTGTGTGGAATGGATTTTATGATTGGTCATGGTGGTAAATTTGATGTGGAAAAACACTTGAAAACAAAGAAGCACGTTGATTTGGTCATCTCACTAATTCCAGTATGAAGGTAACTTCTTTTTTACAGCAAAACTCAAGTGTGGACACTAGTGTGATAAATGCAGAGATGTTATTGACTGAGTTTTTGGTATAGAATTGGCTACCCCTAGCAGTAGCAGACAATGCTGGTCCTTTATTTAAATGGATATTTCCAGATTCCAGAATTGCAGGAAAATATGCATGTGCAGAACCAAAAACATCCAATATTGTTCAGTGTTTATCAGAAGATACTTGACTTTAAATATCAGAGGCCATGAAAACTGGACCATATAGTGTTCATACATATGGGAGTAGGGATTATGACAACAATAGGTGGTAACCCATCAGTGTTAAATACTTTGATAATAAAAAAGGCAATGTAGTGAGTGTTTTTATTTCATTACCAAAATTAACAGCAGATTCCACTGGAGAAAATATTTTTGATTTGCTTGATAATGCTTTGAAAAAAAATGTAAGTTAGCAGTTTCAGCTGATAATGAATCACTGATGACTGGAATTCATAAAAGAGTTGCCTCCAATATTTTGAAAATGTCTCCATGAGTTGATATAACAGGTTGTCCCAGTTGTTTGATTACCTTGAAAGATTGCTGATAAGTTAATAGATATTGGCTATCTGCTAACTGACATCAACTATTATTTGGAGAAAAGTAATAAAAGAAAACAGGCTCCCAAGTTGTTGCAAGATGAGCTTGACCTTAAGACTATAAAGTTATCAAGCATGTGTGTACACGATTGTTTTCCCTTCGAAAATGTATTAGTCGTTTACTTGAGGTTTGGACAGCACTATAAGATTTTTATCGAACTGAAAGTGAGTCTGCAGAGAGAAACTGGGAAAAAAGAGGAAGCACGAAAGCAAAGTCTGTTAATATGCTGAAATCAGTTAAAGGGATGATAGGTATCTCTAACAAAATGAAGCTATCTAAACGCTTTCTGCAATATTAGTATATTTTTAGTAATTTCATTAAAGAAACATACTAAAACTTAAACCGATTTTGGCATTCCTGGCTTCCATCACATTCCAGCCAACTTAAATGTAGGTCAGTGGATCTTGAAAATGTGTCCATTTGCTTGTGTCAGAATTTGAACACACTGGGTAAAAGACATTAGAATAAGTATGGTCTGACTAATGTAATTAGACTTTAATTTGTGGAAAAGTTAGATATTGGTTGCTAAGTGTGTGAGATATTGAAAATTTATATTCTCATTCCTGTCAGTTGACCGAGGAACATGCTACACAGCGCTGTTTATTTAGGCAGAAAGACTTGGCCACTAACAACATAAATATCAGGATAGATGTCTTAATTGTAGGACTAATTAAGGAGGTGATCTTTCATCTATTTTTGATCCAATTTTGTTCAAACTTGGAGTGTCAGTTTATGTTATCAAGATATCTGACAGTTTTTATTATGAGCAGGATTCATTTATATTAATGAAGTGATCTTACATGTGATTGGCTGACTGTAACCATTGTAGAAGTTGTATTTTTTATCTGATTTTGATCAAACTTTTAATGTGGACTTGTATGATCAAAATCTTGCAGGAGTTTGACAGTGAGATCCTTGGATATTATTCATTTCTTCTAATATCTGACTGGCTGAGCTTGTTACCACTCAAGAAATTTTGTTTTTGATCTGATTTTGATTAAGCTTGGTAAATAGGCTTAAATCATGAAAATCTCAGATGATCTTCACATTATTATGAAGTTGTCTTTCATCTGATCGACTAAGCTTGTCAACGTGTTAATGACATTTCTTATTACATTTTATCAAACTTGGCAATCGGCTTATATAAAAATTCCAATGAATTTTATTGTGAGCAAGATCTCCACATATCAACAAAAAGTACTAGTATTAATTCCCCTACCTTCTTCATCAGCGGAATACTTTTTGGATCCTATATCTATCACTGGAGCATTTGAGTGTGACTCACACCTGGGTGTTGTTTTCCCCTACTTTCACTCACGTTCATAACACTGCTTACATACTATTACAGACTGAAGTCTCCTTAGTTTATTTCATTTAAAAATAAATTGATCAAAGCATAATATACCACCATTTTGAATACAATATCTGATCAGATGAGCAGAACACACAGACAGAAATTGTTCCATGTCATATAGACACTTATGCTTTGTAAGAAGAGACAAACTGTTTGGTTACTTGGACTGTAGTTTTGTTGCCCCATTAGGGAGCGCTGTACAGATGATATGAACTTCTGGGAGAGTGACATTTGTTAGGTGAAGTTGTAAGCATTTGCAGTGGAGAGAATGTTGGTATACCTCTGTGTTAATTTCATGTACTGTGGCTTAAATTTATTTGGATATTGTACTTGTGGAAACTACATGATGTATGCATACAGCTAACTAAAATGACCTCTCCCATGTGCTCAAAAATCAGCCTGAATTAGTCAAAAGTACACTGTCTTTAGCAGTTATTGAAATAGGGAATGGAATTTTGCCATATTAGACATTACCAGCTTCTGAAAGTACAATGAATGAATTACAAAATATATAAAATGTAAAAAAAGAATTTTCTTTTTTTTTTGTTGCTACAATTTACCTCAGAAGTTCAGAAAGTGAAAATAACCATGCATATCTAGCAGTTTTTTTTATAGGTGCACATTTGCAGTAAGGCCAAGCTGTATACTCAATAATCCAAATTACACCCATCCGTCATAATAACAAAATAAAAGGAATTAAAAATTCTTTTAACAATACCTAAGATATACAAGATCTTTTTTAAGTAGCCAGTATAACCAGTAAGGAAAATCCTGGAAATTCATTTTCTTTAAAGATCTTACCCAGTGCAAAATATGAAACTGTAGAGTGCCACCTTAACTACATAATTATTTTACAGTCTCATCTTGTTGAGGCTGCAGCATCATTGCTAATAAATTAGGTGATCTTAAAACACATTGGCTGAGCTTACCTCTCAAGAGATGGTATATGTTTCCAGTTTCAATCAAACTTGATAAATAGACTAATATAATTAATAGGCAAAACCTATGCATATTTATGAGTGGTATTGCATCTAATTAGCTGCATTTGTTTAGGGGGCACTCACCAGTTTGATGTACTTTTGAGAGAGTGATGTATGTAAGGTGAAGTTGTTTGGATTTAAAACATGCAGAGTGGAGAGAATGTTTACATACCTCTATGCTACTTTCATGGAATGTGGCTGACATTTCTTTGGATATTCTGATGTGATGTGATTATGATTTTTAACGTAGCTTTAACAATTTTTCAGTCATATCGCTATGATGTCTGCAGTGTGGCAGTTTATAGTGATGTCTAGCACTGGGGCATCATGCCGCAGACATGTAGCATGATGTCCCACCCAGTCACATTATCCTGACACCAGGCCGACCAGTCCTAACACTAACCTCTTAATGCTGAGCGCCAAGCGAGGCAGCTGTTAGTACCATTTTTGTAAGTCTTTGGTATGACTCGACCGGGGATCGAGCCCACTACCTCCCGCATCCGAGGCGGACACTCTAACCACTAGGCCACCGGAGCGGTCTCTTTGGATATTGTACTTTTGGAAATTGTAAATGATCTTAGCACACTGCTAACTAAAATGACTGCTCCCTTGTGCTCCAAAAATAAGCCTGAATTTGTCTAAAGTACACTATCCTTGGCAGCTATAAAAATAGGAAAAATGAATTTTGCCAGACTAGACAATACCAGCTTCTGAAAGTGTAATGAATGAATTACCAAATATATAAAAAGTAAAAAAAGTTATCAGCTCTTTTTTTTACAATTTACCTCTGAAGTTCAGGAAGTGAAAATGACCAAGTGGAGCTAGCACTTTTTTGAAAGGTGCACATCTGGAGTAAGGCCAAGCTGTATACTCTATAACCCATATTACACCTATCAATCATACACCAAAATAAAGGGAATTGAAGGTTCTTTGAACAATGCCTAAGATATACAAGGTCCTTTTTAAATAGCCAGTGTAACCAGCGAGGAAACCCGGGAAATTCTTTTTCTTTTAAATTCTAACCCTATGCAAAATACGAAACTGTAGAGCTCCACCTTAACTTCTCTAGCCAATTCTGCTTAATAGGATTTATTTTAGACTTGGTAAGTAGACTTGTATCATTGAGATTTCATTGGAGTAGGATTATAAACATGATCCACTCATAACATGATATTATAGCAGATTGCTGAGCTTTTCAACACCAGCAACTATGTTTGTTAGATTTCAACCCAGCTTGTTTAAGTCTTATATCAGCAAGATGTAGGCTGAGTTTGAGTATGAGTGGGATCAAGACATTTATGAAATAATCTTTTATCTGATTGGCTGAATATGTTTCCACTCTGGAAACTGAATTTAGATCAGATTTTGCTTCAGCTTGGTAATAAAGTTTATGTCATCCATCACACAGATGTCATGTTACAGATGTGAAGTTCTTTCCAATTGGATCATAAAAATTCTCAGGTGCAAAATTAGTCTTCAAAGTTTTCTGATTCACAGGATAGAGTAAAAAGGATATAATCAAAGCTGTGTGTGCATTAAAGAATATTGTTTGATTGTTTGATTACTAAATCTCCACTTTAAATGTTTGCTTTTGTCTTGATGGACATTCTAAATCTTAAATTCTGTGCATTTAACTCAGACTTCAGTTTTACGGTAGTACACAGCTTGCAAAGAGTAATAACATACTGACTTTAATATAGGCAGTTTGATACATCATACTAATCACTATATTCTTGGCTGCCTTAATTTTATTAGGAAAATACAATTTGAAAACATCTAGGGGATTTGGGGATGATTTCCATTAAATACAGTTCAGATTTGATCCATAAATTCCTAGAAGAAAAAATTATATCTTCAACTAGAATTTTTGGGATACCATATTTAAAAATAATGTTAAGCCGTTCAAACGTGTACATATAAAAGTATGCTCTCTCTCTTCTCTTCCCCCCCCCCCATTCCCTTGTGCTTATCTAACAATTGTGTGCCTCTTTTATTGTTTGCTCTATAGGTTATTCCAGGTATTCAGAATGAGGATGCTGATGTACGTAACATGGCTATGAGGTCACTGGGAATCTGCTGTCAGCTTGACAAGGATTTGATTGGCACCTACTTGCCACTTTTTATGCAGGTAACTTTGTTATACCAAGATACAAACAGGTGGCACTTTGGTATCACTTTTCCAACTTTGTTGTTGTTGTTATTATGCCTTTTCTGCTTGTGCAGTTTTGCTACCAAATCCTGTTAGGAAGATTTTTGATCAGGATTGTGCAAAACAAATAAAATTTTGCAAGCATATTGGTATCAGTTTGTAGATGGCCTAATTAGCTTTGAAGTCCATAACAACAATTTATCAATTTTTTATACATATTCTTGGACTTGGACTTTTTATCAATTTTTTATACATATTCTTGGACTTGGACTTATATGACAAACCTTGTCAGCATTATTAAGCAAAGATCACATGAGGTAGACAATTCAGTTTGGTAAGCTTATTTGTGTATACATTACTGACCAGATCAGATTTTTAATGCCATTAGAGCAATTTTAATTTGTGTTGTGTTTTTTAAAAAAAAACAACAATCTTTTGAATTTTTATAGGCTTTTTTGACAATTATGTAAAAGCCATGTGAGGTAGACAAATCAAATTTAATGGACTTAATTGTGTTTGTATATAGATTGTTTGATTAGATTTTCATACCATTATGTAATGTAAATTTTTTGGACCTGGGCTTATTTGACAAAAGCCTTGATTGTGTGATTTCAGTAAAATACACTTTTTATCATACAACAAAACTAACCTGTAAAGAAATTATCTGCTATTCCATTTGCATAAAAAATTGATACACTAGTCTATGCTTATGGTTTACATTTAACTTTGGATGTTTTGAGGAAGAAAATTTGTAGACAAATGGCCATTACAATAATTTTTTAATTACTTTCCCTCCTTCAGCTCACGGTAGAAGATTTTCTTTGGTAATCACTCTTCTGACATCCTTGTGACATGGCCTCCACATCTCAAACTATATGTACATAATGAAAATATTAATAATGCACTGGACATGCATACTGGTTAACAAGAGATATGCCATGTCCATTTACATGCTTACTGATTTAGGTAACATTAACAGACAGTAAACGTAACTAAGCTATTTGCATAAGTAAATACTGCAACCCTATCTGCAGTATAATACTGCTATACCTGGAATCATGGAATTTAATGAAAGATGCAGCTAGATGAGTACAATACCTCATCTTTAAAGTAGGTCACTGACTCATTTATTATATTTCACTGACTGGTTCAACTTCGTGTTTTTACCGTTCATGTTTTAATCATTAAACTAGTTGATTACAGACATATCTCTTAGTACAACAACTATGGCAAAAACAGATACTGTTACACCTGCCAATTGTTACTTGGGTAACAGCCTGTTGATAATAACCCAGGTGATAAAATGAGCCATTGGGCACACATTTAGTTCACGTAAAAATCATGTTTCCAAGTTCAGATTGACTATTATATCTGGTGACATCAGTAATGAGCGTGACACAGAATAATGTATACTGTTCGAGGCTCGTGTCGTGACTGTTGGCTACCGTGCATGCGCACATGGCACAAGATTGACCTGCCAAGAAGTGTTCACTCACTTTGATATGCAGAGCAGGAGAGGATAATGGAGCAATTCAAAATTAATTACTTTTTAAAATTAAAAATGAGCAAAACATCAAAAGTGTGGGTGCTTGCTAAGTGACTGGATCAAAATAGTGTTCAATGCAATCTGTATGAAATAACATCTGCTAAAGGTGGTAACATGAGTACTGTGCAACACCATCTAGTCTGAACTCTTATTTTCTTATTTACACTTCGACCACAGAAAAAATACAATTTTGCATGCTGTTCATACCACAAAGCAGTTCAGGTTTGTACACACTTAATACAATTTCTCTTTGATCAGATACATGCAGGGTAACCGATGATAGGCTTGGCAGGTAGATGTTTAGTACAATTTTGACAACCATAGTTACTGTCACCTATATTTGACATTTTTTGCTTTAGGTTAAGGTTTTGCACTTACCTCATGACTACATAGGTTTTTGGCATACTATTCACATTCAGTTCTATATAGAATCATGAAACTTGGGGATGAATCTTGACAAACACTACTCATAATTTTTTTGTAATAGTTCATTATGGCTCATATTTTATGCTTCACTGATTTGGGTTTAATTTTGTGTTTGATAGTCACATCTCAGGCACTGTTCATGCTAGGAATTGAATATGAAATTGTGAAATTGAACATAATATGCATCTCTGTTACTACTGTAACCTTGCTGGAAAAGAGGCTCATCATGACGTCTATTTCATCTTGTACTGGATTTGTTTAGTGTTTGCATTTAGCTCCTGACCAGAAATTAGGCATCCGATGCATACAGTCCAACTGAACATGAAACTTGCTGATTGGGTGCATCTTGATAAGTTCTACAACCTTTTGCAAAAAGTGTCTCAGTGACTTATATTTCATGCTTCAATGTCTTTGTTGAAATTTTTTGCTAAATTTCTTTTATTGGATGCTGTTTATGTTCTAATCAAGAAACTTGATAACTAGATGCACCTATTTTACTACTGCACCATTAGAACCAATGAAGGTCAGTGTGACCTGCATTTTATGCTTTACTAACATGGGTTAAGTATTTCTGCTTATGATACTCTACATTCATCCAACTACACCTATATACATCCTTTCCAACAGTTGGAAGTAGGAATAAATATGTTTATTCAGTGGTAAACTTTCCATAATAATGCCTATGCTTGGTATATTGTGACATGTTACTCTCAACAGGTTGACTGTTTTTTGTACAGGTGAATGAGTATAGAAATTAGATGAGTGGACTTCATACTGCATGCTTTTCATGTGAGGCCTTGCCAATATTGGCAAATCAAGGTAGTTATTGATGGGTGAAATATATACTGCTGGCTGTCATTCCAAGGTTACTCAAAGAATGTGACTTTCACATAGTAAGATCTGGCATCTGGGGGTCCTGTAACAGCATCTTGAGCCAGTTACTGGGTAAAGCCTAAATTTTTACTGGAGAAATTACAACCGTACTTTCAACATTGAAGCATTGCAGAACCTTAAATCTGACAGTCCATTAGTTGTTGTTGTTATGGGTTTCACGTCATTTTTCAGCACATCATAGGCTGTACATGTCGGCCAGTATATTTGGTGGTGGAAGATCCTGGGAAAACACTGGGAAGAACCACTAACCCACAGAAGCTACTGGCAAGCTTTCTCACATACCTGTGTTGGTTGAGCATGAGATTCAAACCCACATGGACAGAGGTGAGACATCAGTGACCTGTAAAGGCAAGTGCCTTAGACGACTTGGCCACCCGGGGCCCCAACAATCCTTTACTATCCCAGATATTATGGAAACATGATGTGCTTATACAATCTGGGAAAAGTATTATGTACTGCTGGCAGCCTAGTCATACTGTTATAAAAAGGTAAATGAAAGGGCAGATAAACCAGCTAATGCTATCATGCAATCAGTTGTTTCCGCCCCCCCCATGGGTGAGTGGGTGTTTGAGTAGCTGGGTGGTTTAACAGTATGTCAGTACAATACTGGCTGAGACTGAATTGATAGCAGTCTAAAACTTGTACAAACATTTCCTTTATTTTCTCACCGGCAGAAACAATTGGATAAAGATATCACTTTCCAACAGCAGTGATGGTTGGGGTAGCAACATTGTCTTAATTCAGATTTTGTGTTTTAATAGTCGTGTGCATTGAAGGTATTTTATTAGATAATTTTCAGAGAAGATGGTGATATTTCACAAACTTTTGATATTTATTGTCTGAATGAGTTACACTCTTGTTACTTCCAGGCATCTAAGATTGATGTCCAAGGAGTGCGGATCACAGCACTCCAGGTTCTCTTTGACCTGCTTCATTCATTTGGATTGGACATCATCCAGGATCAGGAGGAGAACCAGTCTGAGGAAACAGTAAACCAGTCTAGTGTCAACACAACCACTGTATTAGAGGATGAAAACCAGTCAAAGAAAGATGATGATCGGTCTGCATTGGCCAGTAAACTTGTCGCTATCATATGCTCATTTTTAGATAGTGAGGTATGTGCACATTTCTTATTCCTGCTCAGTTGCTCTAAAAAATTGTTTTTGTTAAGTTTCTTTTATGTAGGAAAGGGGTTTTGTGTAGTTGTTGAGCCAGCCTTTGTGGAAGCTCAACATAGTGATCACCCTTGGCATTCGTGTGTGTCTTTCCATATGTCTGTCCATACTTCAGATAAAGATCCATATAAAGTCCCCCATCCCACCTTCATTATTGAGCTCAAGGGTGGGCTTGACATGCAGTCATGGCCAGCTTCTTATTTCCTACTGTTACTTATAGTTTTGCTTTTGTCCATTTGTCTGTTCATCTATCAATCCATTCATCCATCTACACTTTCAATTTGAGGCAAAACTTCATTATAAGATATATCTCTGTTAAGTATGGTACACATATTATACTTGTGGTCTAGACGTGCCATTTGCTATTAATTGTTCTTCAGTTTCACAAGGTCTGCAGTGGACCTCAAAAACCTCAGAAAAAACTAAAATTTTATTTTGCTGTTAGAAACCTTAAAAAAGCCTGAAAAAACTGAAGGAAACCTAAATAAAATAAAATAAATGTAAAATTTTTGTAAAATGATGAATGACTATTCCAACTGCACAAAAAATGCTTTTTGTACATGGTTTTTCATTAGGCTAGCACAGCAGTGGAAAAAGCATGCAAGTTATGCAAATTAAAGACATTGAGTCATTTTTTTCTAACATTCATTTGATTGACACATAATGGCATATCCTTGACAACATTTTTAGAAAGAGCCATAGTTTTATCCTTTTTTGAGATATTTATGAAATTTTAACTGATACTCTTTGCTTGAAATTGTGTTTTGAATTATATAAATCAGGCATGTAATCCAAACCAGAAAATGCATTGCCAACATGGCAGAAGTAGTACATAAAGTTAGTGATATCATTCTCAAGGCTCGAAAATATGTTACACTGCAAACATGTGTCAACTTGCGAACCAAAATCGGCACACAATATAACAATTTCTTAACTTTTCAATGACCAGATATATTAATACAAATAGGTCTGATTACCAGCTTAAGAGGTAGAGGCTTCTTGGCTGCTCCATCAGTGTTCATGCCAACCTATAGACTTATAAACACGGATTAACCCCTTCATATTCGCTGCTCCATCAATGTTCATGCCAACCTATAGACTTATAAACACAGATTAACCCCTTCGTATTCGCTTCTCCATCAGTGTTCATGCCAACCTATAGACTTATAAACACGGATTAACCCCTTCATATTCTTGAGTGTTAAGTATTATCTCTACTTTTAATTTACTCCTCAATTTTCAGGTACAAGAAACATGCAATTGAGACAGTTAACAGGAACATGCATTTACATTCTTGGATTTGCCTGGATTATGTTTTTATTTCGGAGCATATCAGCGCGAGGTGAATTCAGATTTATAATTGGGAACTATTTACCCCCAAATTACCTTAGATAGGACAAACATGGGAGATACATAGTTTCACTGTCTTTTGAATTCACTTGAAGAAAGATGGAATATCACAACATTTATTTAGTTTAAGGTACTATAAAAATGTTTTATATTTTAGCATGCTTTGCACATTCCCCTTTGTTTACGAGAAAACTGTTATCTCCAAATGTCGGAAATTTTGACTACATGCTATATTTATATTTCAACTTTTGATTAGCTCCTGGCATAATATCTTAGGGTTTAAAGGGTGTAATCCTTAAAAATGTATAAATGCATATTTCAAAATACCTTATGCAGAGCAGTAGCAAACATTCCAACCGGAGTATGCATTCAAACATTCCAACTGGAGTATGCACAATTGTTGGAGAGGGATATTGATGTTATTTCTGCATGATGCAAATAGAAAGTATGTAAGGGATAATGTAGAAGAAAAGAATGCTCTTGAAAAGCTCCTGGATGAGAAGCTTCAGGAGCATAAAAATCCATATAAAGAAAATGTATAGGTCTAAGGACAGGATATTGTATATAGTGTACAGTGTATTGCATATTAACTGTGTACAAAACTGCAAGCATTAACATGGCACTGGCTAAATGTTTACATTTCTTTAATGGATTATTTGCTGGGCAGTGTGCTGGAGGACATTTTAGTGGAAATTTTTTAACCCTTCCAGGTATTTTTGGTTTTTAATTATTTATTAATTTTCATATTATCTTCATTTTAATTTTATTTAGAAACTAATTCAAAAGCGTATTTGTCACATTTTTAAAGCAACTTCTTTGTTTCTTGAACCAGAACAAAAATTTAAAACCTTGAATCAATCTATTTTTAAAAAACCCTCAAATTTTAAAATTTTATTTCACTTCTGGCCCTGGTTTCAATATTTTTAATGTTTTTGTTTATTGTTCATCCACTCAGTGATCATTTACACTTTTAATTATGGAGTAAAACTCATTATGCCTATTACTTCCCAGTATACTAATGCAACTTCAGTTTTGTGGGTTTGATGCCATTTTTCAGCACATTGATCAGTTATACACTGTGGCCAGTATATTTGGTTGAAGAAGAACCAACAATCCATGGTATGCTACTGGCAAGCTTTCTCACATACCCATACTGATTGAACAAAGACTCAAACCTACATGGAGAGAAGTGAGATGTGAGTGATCTGTAACGGCAAACACTTAGATCACTTAGCCACCAGTTCTTGTATATGAGGTCTTCAACATATTTTTCTGACTTCGGACAGATGATTTGGTGCTGTTGGAGAAAATATGACTGCATCTTGTTTTTTTATAAATGAAATGCCAGAGACATCTTTGGTCGTTGACAGAATGTGCAATATTTTACTTGATGCATACAAATTGAAATTTTGTGAAGCCACTCTTCATTTGTTGGAACTGAGTCCTTCCATGCAAGTGTACAAAATATATTTTTATTACATATCCATTAATCTTACATGCTTGATTGTGCATTCAATACATCTCTTCAACCTGTATTTCCATATCACACCCTAGACTGAAACTTCTTTAGTGTCTTCTCTGACATCTATGCATTGATATTTTTATATGCAAATGAATCAAACTTTTATAAATTTCATTCATCCTGTAAAGCTAAAAACATTTCAGGTGTAAAAGGAGGAATATTTTATAAATACAAAACTGCATTCATCTTAATGAATGGAAAGTATTCATTTAATATGGCTTGTGAATGCATATATTGGCCTAATGGCCTCAATATTTCCCTACACCATATCTGATTAGTTCTTTCCACCAACTCAGAATTAAACACCATTGCTTATGTAGTTTTGTGTGTATATTTTGGTCGAACACATTAAAAACCTTATTTGTTTGGAAGCTGCTGACAATACATGATGTCAGAATTGATTATGGAAAGTGACTAAATATGAATGATTTGAAGATTCTGTGTATGCAGTAATTTAAAGCCATGTCATGATACTCTTTAATTATGTTGTTTTGCTTTTATATATGTGGGTATAGAAACAATTATAGTATGAGATATTCACAACAGCTACATACAATGTCTGAATGAAAAGAGACTAAAATGACTCTTAAGATGTAAGCCTAGAAAAGTTTCTTAACTCTTATATTTCTTAAGTTGTTATCAACTAAATCTGTCTGTTCATATAATCCTTTAATGAAATGAAAATTTCTTGCTCAGATGACCAAGTTTTATGGTAATCATGTTGTCAGTATGTCCATCCATTGTTTCAGCATGTCAGCTTTACAGGGAATTGTTGGATTTTACTTGAGTTATAGCTCCTGGTTGCCTATCCCACTAATTTCAGCTTCCACAGCTTCACATTCACAAGGAATTTTTTTTCACTTCTTGGTATGCAGCTCAGTATTGATGAGGCCTTGAATGAATTCTGTTTCCAGTGATTCACAACATCATTGCCCATCATTATTGATGAGGCCTTGAATGAATTCTGTTTCCAGTGATCCACAACATCATTGCCCATCATTATTGATGAGGCCTTGAATGAATTCTGTTTCCAGTGATCCACAACATCATTGCCCATCATTATTGATGAGGCCTTTAATGAATTCTGTGTTCAATGTTTCACAACATCATTGCTCATCAGTATTGATGAGGCCTTTAATGAATTCTCTGTTCAATGTTTCACAACATCATTGCCCATCATTATTGATGAGGCCATGAATGAATTCTGTGTTCAGTGTTTCAAAACATCATTGCCCATCATTATTGATGAGGCCTTTAATGAATTGTGTTCAGTGTTTCACAACATCATTGCCCATCATTATTGATGAGGCCATGAATGAATTCTGTGTTCAATGTTTCACATCATTGCCCATCATTATTGATGAGGCCTTGAATGAATTCTGTTTTCAGTGTTCCATGACATCATTGTCCATCCTCTTGACTTTGATTCCTGCATCATAACCTTTCCAGGATGTGTTCAATTTCAAGAGGATCATGTGTGAGCCTTATATTGATGAGACGAGTGAATTTGACCTCCAGTGTTCTGCAGCATCATTTACTGGACTTAAACTCATAGTCTGATTGTCCTCATGACTTTTGTGTCTGCAGCATAACTTGACCAGGATGTGTTGCATTACAGCATGGTATCTTGGTGCATAAGCTACTTCATAGGTAGTTTAGCGGACTAGTGACAGGCAGTTGGCTGATTATGATCACACATTTGCGTGTACATATGGAGTGAACTTAATGTGTGCAAAAATACATTGTCAAGTTGACTCCAAACATTATGTGTACAGAGGTTACATGATATTTGTTCCATTTGATTCTGTACATACATGTGCGTGGTTTTTTTTAGAAATATACTGTACATGATCTGTAGTGGCTGTATTACATACCGAATTAGAATGCTGACTGGTTAGACTTTCAGTATTTCACATTTGTAAGAGTGATGATGACAGCTGAGTTAAATCTCCTTATTTGTTTTTGTTTTTTTTGAAGCAATACTTCAGTAATGAATATTAGATTTCAAGCTTATTTATAATGTATCTTTATATTGGAACATCCTTGACCTTGTCCAACAGGTAGAAAAAAAGAAAACCTCAGATACAATTTCTGCTGTTGAGAACTGTTTGGAACTGCTTTTAGTCACAATTCTAATATGGTGGTGAAAGCAGACAAAGTCACAGTTGGAACTTTGTTCTCCTTTTCAGTTTGCACACAGCATACTTTTTATCCTGTTGTCAAAAACCACTATGGAACAGAACAAAGGTTAATTACATTTGATCAGGATGCTTGCTAAAGATATGCGTAAGGATGTTGCATGAACCGGTTAGTTATATGGTATGTGACAAAATAAGAGTTCTTTAAATGGGTATCAAATAGACTTAACATAAATTCTTTATCTTTAATTACAAATACATGATGACCATTTTAGGCACTCTCGAGATGGTCATTTATTACTGACATCAAAACCAGCCTCACATAAGATTTATGGACCAGAAGTGTTCTTCATGTTATGTTGTGCATAATCAGCTGTAATGTTAATAAACATAACTGAAATTCTATTCCAATTTATCCTATTGACATGCCTGAAAGTAGCCTTAATATTGACATTTGGTCTTTTTGCAGTACAATCAAAAATTTTATTTCTGACCAGCATGTGTGCAGATCATGTGACATTGACAGTAAGGTAGTCATAAAACTTGATTACTGTTTAGTGTTTTTTTTGTATTGTTATTTTAAGAAGACAGCACTCATATGCACATAATTAAACTGAATAATAATTTCCAATTAGGGATTGTGTATAATTTTATTACTTCTAATTAACATATGTGCATCTCAGGTAACATGGAACAGAATGGCAGTCATAGTAACGTGATTCTTGTCTTTTGTCTAGGAAAGCTACACAGTATAACATTGCTTTGCTTAAAATCAGATTTTGAAAGAATTTACATTGAGTACTATCATGACTTTATAGCAGCAGCTGCATCAGATCAACAATAAGGACCAGAAAGTTTCCTTTGACATCAAGTGCTTTGTTTAGAAATCACCCTAAGCAAGTTGGCATGCCACTGAGCATACATAAAAGCTGAGAGGTGCATAAAGAATAAGTGTTATATATTGCAATGAAAATAATGCAACAAAATATAAATCTAGGACTACTTCAGTATTTTAAAGTACATGTACTAATACATTACAGACCCAACATACTAAATACACCACTCCCTCGATAACTCGCTCCCGGATAACTCGCGAACCCGCTTATAACGCGGTGTCCGGCATGGCTCCCGACTTTTTTTCCAAAGAAAATATATTTTAAAATGTGCTGAACGTGAAAAAAATGGCGATAAGAATTGGTAAATTGGTAAATTGAACCCTGATACATACCTTATTTTATGTAAATTTTCGTAAACGAAAATATATATTAATCATTAAATTTTGTAAAAACAAAATGGGAATACGGTATTTTCGATCTTTTTTGCAAACGTAAATCTTCTTAGTGGAAATTTTATGTCCGATAATTTAACGAATTTTTCAAATAATACAATGTGATATGTATGAAAAATTCTGATACATTTAAATAATTATTATTTTGATAACTGGATTGTGTACGAAAAATTAAAGGATACGAAAAAATACATGAAATACGGTAGCTCATTTTATCATCGGAAATGGTGATTATTGCCCGTAAAGATAGAATCCATATTGTGAAATTTGCAAGTTCTAATAAGATATCACATATTATGTTTGGGGTTTTTTTTGAGAGAAATAGTTGTCAATACACTGTAAATAAACAGTCTGGTGAAACAGCGATCAACGAAAAATTCTGGTAAATACTAACAGGTGGTAACAGAGAATGAAATAAACACCAATTAAATGTCTTGCTATGTGAAATTCACGTTCTAATCCTTTAATTTAGCTTCAACGTAAACGCTATAATCGCAACATATTCTCTCCTATGAAAACATGAGAAGAATCAATCGACCGTCACATCGAAACCCGTGAGTACTTCTGTGAGAACCTAATTACATGCCGGCTTTATTTTGATCAACAACGTGGGGAAGTGTTTGTTGAATTAAAAAAATCAGTTAAAAGAGACCTGTGTTGTTTTATCACTTTGAATATGTCTTTTGTATCAAATCAAGCAAGGGAAGTACAATAAAAAAAATTCAAAGGCATGCCAATAGGAGCATAAGTTCTTGTGGTCATTACCGTTCTCAAAATTCATTTTATTTGACCAATCGAAAATGGTTTCACATTTTTATGTACTTAACATCACTAAAGTATATAATATCAGTAATGTATCCTAATCATTTGTAAATGTGACCATGGAGAGCAAAGGAAGTAAGCGAAAGGTGTACTGGTGACTGAAAAGCTGTGCATCATAGATAGGGTTCATAATGGCGAAGCGAGATCCAACGTTTGCAATGAACTAAACAATTGCTGAGTCGACATTTAGAGGTTGGCTTAAGGATAAGCAGAAACTTCGGGATTATTTACATGATGTTGATTCAGATAATGGGATCAAACGAAAACGAGCACGGACTGCAAACGATACTGAATTAGATGATGCTGTGTACGCATGGTTCACACAGCAACGTGAACAAGGTGTTCCCATCTCTGGAACAATTCTCAAGGCCCAAGCAGAAAAAATGGCAAAAAGTATGGAGAATGAATCTCGTTTTAGGGCAAGCCATGGATGGCTTTGGAGATTCCAGCGCCGACAGAATTAAACAAAATTCATTGTCGGGAGAAATACGCTCAGCGAATCAGGAAGCCGCATGTAATTATCCATACCAGCTCAGAGAGATAATCATCCGTGAACAATACACAGAGGCGGCAGAGAAATCAAAGAGTAACAAAAAAAAAAAAAAAAATGAACAGATGTTTTCAAAAGGTGAAGTGATATTTGTCAAACGTGTCACAAACTGCAAGTATTATCGTGTTCTAATTTACGTTATTTTAAATTTGTAGACCCATTAAATTTATGTTGGTAATGGTTAACCCTTATAAATTTTTTATTTTTTTTTCATTTTACTTCTACCGCAATCAAATCTACCCATCGTTCGATCGACATTGTTTTTTCGAAATGAGTGTCGATCTTTTGTATAAAAAAGGTCTATTTTGAATCAAACAATAAAATTAGAATTTATCCAATTCAACACAAAAATTTGTGACGTAATACACAATGTGCGAAGTCGTACATGTGTTAAGCGAACGGAAACCATGTGGAATAAAGTTTTGATGATTTCCTCAATATACTGTAAGTTATCCTGACATTAATGTTACTCTGTGAGGAAAAATGTAAACAAAGTACACTGCTATGAAGAGATATTTATTCACAGTTAATCTTAGCACGATTATTAATTGAGTATTCAACATTAACATGCCAACCCAACCCAACCCCCTTTTGCCTCTACGTCGATCCCTTTGTTAGTTTTGTTGTTTGTTATAGGTCCCTCGATAACTCGCGCCCTCGCTTATAACGCGGTCGATGGTTTTGGACCCCGTTGTGCGCGAGTTATCGAGGGAGTGGTGTAATAAATAATACAATATACATAGATATTTCTGTTTTTAGATTATATCAGAATTACCACTGGCTGCCAAATTTGTCAAGAAAGTTGGCAAATTAAGGGACAATGAAGAAGCTGAATATAAAATAGTATCAGCAGATGTGGTCTAGCTGCTTCCAGCACCAAACCTGTCAATCGCTGGCTCCCAAATATTATATGAATTTTAAAAAGAGGGAGTACAATTTTGTTTGTCGGACCTTGTTACAATAGTTACATTTTCTACCCTAATAAGTTTTAATACCAGCTTAATGGCACATGAAACAGTGATGTATCTTTTGTTGTTTTGTGCTAATTGCAAACGATCACCATCATCTTAAAAAATATTAAGAAAATGTTTCACATGAGAATATTTGTAAATTCTTAATGTGATGTTTGAAGTTGTTACTTGGTGGGTTACGAGTACTTGATAAATGGACACATTTTATATACCTCTTAACCATGATGATGTTGTTGCTGATGCTGCTTCTATTCATTATGTAGTTGTAATAGATTCATATTATTAATTATTATCCAGATAATAAAAGAAATCATCAGTTAATTATCTAATTTGTCCATCCTGTTACGTGATATATAAGTTAATGTCAGCAATGCTCTGACAAGCAATATCTGGAAAGGAAAATTGATAGTTATCTTCTAACTGTTACTTTATAGAAGATGAGATACTGGACCATTGATTCATGACATATTTGATGTGAAAATGAAGCATTTCAAATTTGGGATGTTTCTCCCACAGGATTGGCTGAAGAGCGTATTGTTAGTCAAATAGGATTGTTGTGGTAAAAGCCAGTTAATTGGCTCATCTTTGTTTGATTTGGATCTGGGTTTCATATTAGATTTAGTGGAGTTAATCAGGGAACCAGTTTACTTTACAATTGTACCTCAGATGCTTCAAACTACACAAATTTTTCTTGCAAAACATCTGCTTGACCAAACTGTTAATTATAAAATTTCTAAAATATGGCATCCCAGCAAGCAATTGATGTTGAAGACAAAAGGGAAAATAAAAATTGTTAATAATCAATCCAGAAGACAAAAGGGAAAATAAAAATTGTTAATAATCAATCCAGAAGACAAAAGGGAAAATAAAAATTGTTAATAATCAATCCAGAAGACACAAGGGAAAATAAAAATTGTTAATAATCAATCCAGAAAAATTAAAAGGAATGTTCAGATTCTTCGGAATAAAATCAGGAATGGATACAGTTGCATTTTTATCGGACATGTCGGTTGAGTATGTCTCATGAGATATGTTTGCCATCATGTGAAATCGAAAAAATTTCCAAGAATTACATAAAGTTGAGAGATAGCAACAAGCCATTGTGCCACATGGGCTCAAGGGAACTGAAGTTGGTGCAACTGTACTAGAGGTAAATAAGGTCTACGTGTACTTTACAAGCTTTTCAGCTGTACGTAATGGTTACTGTTGCTGCATCAGTTTCAAATACCGAACTTTCTAAATACATTTTTTTCCAACTTTACAGTAGCAGTATCTGATATTTGGTACACCTTACTGAGAACTGGTCAAACTTATGGAAAAAATGAACTGCCTTACTGACATGTTCTTGTTAGGGGTGGCAGGTCTGACTAGGTGGAAATGGTAGAGCATTTATTCTGATGGCTTATATGATGAGACCTTGAAAAAGTGGGATTTCTTTCATTCCATGGCCTCATTTTGAGGAGTTACGTTCCCTGGGTTCCCATAATGCTAACTATGGTCTCACTTTACAAGTTCCTTTGTTTAATCCCTACTAAGCAGATTGTAGTGAGTGGGGCCTTTTGTGATGCACACATTTCTAATAGCTTTAGTTCATTTTACAAGCATTTGCAGACTTGTATCTTTGATTTCAAGGTCAGGGGATATCATTTCACATATCTTTCAAATCTAATGAAGACAAAATGTCAAAGGGATAATGTAAACTACTAGAAAATACTTGGCACATATATTGGTAAAAATTTAGATATTTGATTTTAATTTTGCAAGCTTCCTTGTCTGCACTTCACCACTATCTTTTACCTAGATGATTACATTAATGTAAAAATGTTTTATCAGGTACTCAAGTTACCAGTAAAAGCATGACATATTTGAATATCTGATTTACATCAAAAGAGCTGCACAATGAAATTCTCCGTTCAAGATCTTGCTCCCATTTAACCTTAGGCTTTACCTACTATCTTCCAGTGCTGTGTTATAATTCTTGTTTTCTCTGAATTTTTGTTTCCACTAATAATTTGTTGTAAATGATAAATTATATATCTCTGCAAGTTCGTTACCTCAGATATAGTCCCTTTTGTCATTAGTTGAACTTTGATAATATGTTACACTATTTGCTGTCATCAGCTTCGCATTGAAGCTCAGCAGACAGCTATCAAACCTTGACTATTTTTTAATTGCCAACCTTGACTATCTTAATTGCCAAATTTATTGTTTTAAATGATATGAATCACTCTCTAAAATTAGATCATTATTGGCAAATCTGGCTATCACTAGTAAAAACAAAGATACTTTAAATTAATGGATGCACACACAAGAAATATAAGGCAGACATTTTCGTTTTTCTCAAAAGTATGTACATACTAATCATAATGAAAAAGCTTACCCAGGTGGTGCATAGGAGTCAGGATTTGGGTAGCATGTGGTTAAACACCACACTCAAGGTGCAACACTGCACTTGTTAATATTTTGCACTAACAACTCCAATACTTCCAGTACCATGTGGCATATCGCGTAAGCAAACACTGACCACATAGCAATTATTTGGTGTTTGTGGAGATCAAGATAAATTTTGTGAGCCTAAAAACGACATGCAATAGAGGACTTACGAATTGTGATTCATGTCTGAAATATGATTGTCATACAGCATGTTGAAAAATATTAAATCTGTTAGAAACTCAACTGAAGTTCATACATAATGTAATTTTTCTATAGGGTCTACTTATAAATATGATCATGATAAGTTATTTTAGGATAAAATACATTGAGCTCGAAGAAGGAGCATAGTATGGAGGCAAACAGAGTAAATGATATGTGCATAGTGACCAACCTTTGCCATAGAACTTTACCATAATTACCTCATTTTCATTTCATTATTTTATAGAGTCCTGAGTTAAGAACAGTTGCAGCAGAGGGTTTGGCCAAATTGCTCCTATCTGGCCGTTTGGTGTCTGCCAAGATTCTGTCACACTTAATACTGCTGTGGTACAACCCTCTCACAGAGGATGACTCTTATCTAAGAGACTGTCTGGGAACTTTCTTCCCAATCTATGCTTTTGCTGGCAGGTAGGATGTTGAATGTCAAGAATAAAGTAACATTATTTGAAACAACCTATGTGAGGAGATAGTAATACATAGCTACCACTTTGAAGTTAATGGTGGTGATGTCAAGATTTATTTTGTATAAAGAATTTCTGTTGAAGTTATTTTTCAAGTCAGAGACAGGAAAGGTATATCTTAGAACTGGTTGCAAGTGAGATTCATTTGCACAACCTTTTTTGAAGGTGAGATGTAGTGTTTTGCACAACCATGTTCACATTTAAATGTGTTTACCTATTCATTGTGGAAGATCTTTGTGTAGGTGTATTTTAAATAATGAGTCAGAAGAAAAGAACTTGAACTATAGTTGCACATTTGTAGCTTCTGTATTTTGAAAAATGGTACTTGGCGATTCCCCAGCATTAGCAAGCATGTTGGTGAATTGGGCAATTCCCCAGCATTAGCAAGCATGTTGGTGAATTGGGCAATTCTCCAGTATTAGCAAGCATGTTGGTGAATTGGGCAATTCCCCAGCATTAGCAAGCATGTTGGTGAATTGGGCGATTCCCCAGTATTAGCAAGCATGTTGGTGAATTGGGCAATTCCCCAGCATTAGCAAGCATGTTGGTGAATTGGGCAATTCCCCAGCATTAGCAAGCATGTTGGTGAATTGGGCAATTCCCCAGCATTAGCAAGCATGTTGGTGAATTGGGCGATTCCCCAGCATTAGCAAGCATGTTGGTGAATTGGGCGATTCCCCAGCATTAGCAAGCATGTTGGTGAATTGGGCAATTCCCCAGCATTAGCAAGCATGTTGGTGAATTGGGCAATTCCCCAGCATTAGCAAGCATGTTGGTGAATGTAATGTAATCATCTTGCCATTATTTGATATTGTTTATCACTTTTCAGGTGGTGACTTTGTATTTGTTTATTATTAAGATTTTCACTAAAAGATTTTGTGTTCAAGTCATAACAAGGGTGGGGACATGTGTGTGGCAATGGTTACATCATGGCCCTTTATCTATGCAATAAAATTGTTCTTTGGAGTCCTTGCTTTACTGAGATTTTCTTCCATATTTATTTGCATACTTATTGTGAATTCTGGTGTATGTTTCAGGGACAACCAGGAGATGGTGGAGGAAGCTTTCATCCCAACGCTTAAAAAACTACTGAATGCCCCAGCATCCAGCCCTCTGGCTGAAGTTGACGTTAACAATGTGGCAGAATTGTTGATTCAGCTGACAAATGTGAAACTGCTTGCTCAGAACCAGGAAAGAGTTGTGGTAAATTATCTGGTATGCTCACGTGTTGTTGAATATCTCGAGAATATCATCAAAGCCAAGACATGAGGCATTTTGATTTAGAGCTTGGCACAGATTTACTGGACACAGTATTCTGATTGAGATTAATCAACTGGAATGTTAGATGTTGGGTACAGTCAGAACTGTCCATAGCAGCCACTCATGGGGAACTGCCAATCTTAGTTTTGATGATAGTCATACTGAAATGACCTTTAAATTACAGACTTATGGAAAAAAGCAAAATTAATAAAAATACGACCATTGCTGTCAGACCTGATACTGGCTTGTCTGTATTTGATCCAGATCTAGGTTTCATTTAGATTCAGTAGAGTTGATCGGCGGTCCAGTCATACTGTTACATTGATGCTTAGATGCTTGTAACTGCCCATACTTTTCATGAAAAATACTTGCATGATCAAGCCAGTGCTTGTAGAATAAAAATGGCATACAATGAACAAAACAACTCTAAAAACAAAAAAGACAATAAACCTCTTAAAAAGTTCAAACACTAAGTATAAAAGTATGAAAAGGAATATCCAGATTCTTGGCAGGGTACACACAGACTATGACAGTTTGCGAAATTTCAGGTGGTAGCTTTATATTCTTGAAACTTCATGAAAAATAGCTTTGTTGAACGGTTTGTGAAAGTTTGTGCATTTTGAGGGCAATGGGATTTCACTTTTTTTGTTGTAATGTTTCCTTTCATTTCATTTTTAAAATATCTTTATTTAAAATCTCAGAGTTTGTCAATTGATATGATAGCATCTACCATCGTCTTCTTGGTAAGTGAACAAAAGGAAGTAACTCGTGAACTGGGCGTTTATAGACGTGTATACATGTTCAATTCATCTTCCAACCAATCAAGTTTTTCTGCAAAGATTTTGTCACTCTTCAGAGTTTGGCCATTATCAGTCATGCAGAATTGATCGATAGTTATGTAATTTGACACTTTTTTAAATCTTTGGACTTCTATGACTCAAGCAATGCCTGGAAAGTGCTCTTTTTAAGCCAAACAACTTGAGAAATCAGACTTCAAACTGTGCTTTAAAAAAAGTTCCTAAGAAATGAACACAAAGCATTTTGCTGCTTGTAAGAAAGGCTTCAAACTAGCTGCAGTGAGAGAGCAAGCTGTTTCCAGTCAACAAAAAGGCAAAAACAATGATTTACTAGAAGAGTTGCAGCCAATAGTGCTGCTTTCAAGCTTCTTTAGTATAACTATGCCCTATTCGGACTTAAAGAATAGTACTTCATCAGAAAGACAGTTAGGCAGACATCAGTCAATATCAAAGTACCTATACAAAAGTTACGTTATGAAAGTCAAAATCATATGGACTATAATTGTTGTGAATTATCATTACAGTTGCAAATCATTGATGAAAGCAACATTTTTTCATTGATATTACCTGGCAGTCAAATAGCATCACTACATTCCTGTGGTGAAAGAAAGACTGCATACTGAGCTTCCTTCAGCATTGCACCACACTTTATATTTGATTTGTAATGTACATAAGTCACAAGTTTTGCTGGTTGGTAGGTCATGAAGTTTGTAAAATGGTCAGTGAAAGTTCAAGAATTTTTTTTCTTCTCAAAATATGTGTGAACCCTGCTTGGGGAAAAAGCAGGAAAGGCAATGATTACATTTATTAGACATCACATTGTGTTGATTTGAGTATGTCTTATGGTAGTAGAGTTGATTGCTATCACCACTTGAAATAGGAAAAAAAAACCCCAAAGATTATGTCAAGTTGAGAGATCTAGTAAGAAGTTCTGTTTTAGCTCAATGGGGATTGGAACTACAGTTTCTGAAACTGTACTGAGGGAAATTATGGTCTAAGTGAACATCATGTTTGTCTTCATTAGATTAGTCTCAGATCAAACTTCTGAATATTCTAAATGCATGTTTCTTCATTATCAATAGCAGTACGTGAAATTTCATTACACCCTACTGAAAACTGGTCTAAGTTGTGTAAACATTTTGACTGCATTACTGAGGTCTTGCTAGGGTTGGTAGGTCTGGAAGAGGTCAAACTGGCCTTTGTACACAAGTGACCTCCGTATGCAGGTTCACCTTTCAGACTCTACTTTCGAACAAATACAATGGACAGAATACCATTATTATTTTTTTATTATTATTATTATTATTATTATTGTTATTATTATTATTATTATCATCATCATTACATTATCAACAGATTTAGTTTAGTACTCGCAAACAAAATTGTAAAGTATATCTCTTTATCATTCTCTCTCAAACTTGAGTTCCACATAAGATTGTGTATCTTGCTCACATTAATCCATCCCATAAATTAAATCATTACTGACTTTTTAAAAACTAACTGATCCTAGTTTGGTTTGTGCACCCTGACAAAGCACTAAATTTATTTGCTAATTGACAGCTTACATATGACTGAAACAGGACTGACTCTTTGTTCAGCTACCTTGTATAATTAGGCATAGAAACATCTATTCACACTTAAAATATCAGGATTAACCACTTGCTCAACCCACTGAGATCAAAAGACAGTTTGCTTATGTGAGAAGTCTGTGATGAATAGGGAATTAAAAGAAGACTTCTATGGCTATTGTTAGAAAAGACATGAACCAGAAGTTTGCCTGCCTTTTACAGACAAGTTTTTTATTTTAAAATATGGAATGTTCCGTGACTCAGATGAAAAGGGATGTAACTTGTATCTCTCCTCAAAGATGATGCTTTTATTTCAATCCACAGTAACTTTTAATTCAGAGGCAAATTGATGAAGATATCAAAGTATGCCTGTGAAAATGGCACACTAGGTTACTCCCATTTCTGCTACAAAAGCATAACTGTTTTTCCAGCCTAATTTTGATGCTCTTTTCTAATGATATATAGACACCTTTGAGTTACACTGATATTGTGACTGGAGTACAGATGGAATAATAAATGTCTACACATCAGGGGTCATACTACCAGATGAAGTGGGCAACTAAGTTGCCTAACAAATGGAAACTTTGCCTTCTTCTGTTAGGAAAGCGAAAGCGACTTCACCCTGTGATTTGTTTTAGATGTACATTGAATGACTGTAGCTTTTGAGATGTTCCCTTGTCTTAGCCAATTATTTCCAGTGTTGTAGCTCAAGGCGAAATTTAGGCTTTAAGCCATCAAATAATGTTTTGATTTCAATTGTGCCGCCTTGCAGATTCACAGGCATGTGTTATGATAGCTGATCGACCATTAACCCCTTCCCAAGTAAGATATAGCAGAGATGTGTTATATATGACTGGTTATAGCAACTATCACTGTTTCACATCAGTCAAACCTGAATGTGATTTTTTTTGTAAATTGTTTGATGTAAAGCGTTCGTTATCGTTCTTTTTTCTGCAGAATGCAATAACACTGAATTTCATGATACTTAACAAAGCATATTGCGTGAACTGCAACAGAATAAGGAAATGAATGCGTCTGTACTTTCTGATAAAGCAGTATACCAAATACAGAAATTGGCTAAATGGTATTGAAAGAAATTGGTTTGCATGTTGGGGGGGGGGGGTAATTTTATTTTTGTTTCAGTAGCCAAATGCTCCAATAATCATAAACAGGAAACTGCACTGAAATATTTAAACGTCTTAGATCTATATTACGATTAGGTTATTGATACATCATTTCCATATGACTGATTAGGGTTTTTTCTATCATAATAAAAATTTTGTTTTTATATTTTCCTTACAAGAACGATCAAATAATAGGACATATGTGGATACAACCACACAGGATGCCTTAAATTTGTTGAACATTCAAGATTTGACAATTCTCCCTATTATTATTCATTTCAACAACACATTGAGGTCAGATTCATTAGGAAAGAATTACCAACTTCCGCTGTTAATGACGGAACCATTTTTTGAGCTGTAAACTCCAACGCACAAAGTCAAATGGCTTCATGTTAGAAATGTGCCTTTCCCATGCTGAAATTGACATCATTCTGTGATGCTAGTTTTATAACAATGTTTACAACGGTCACTATCTTTATTTCTGTACAACATCTGCTCAAGTCAGTTCTTAATCAGGGAGAGACCATTCAGGTTTCCAAAGGGTTATATCATTTGAAACAATTTTATCTTGTGATGCCTGAAAGAATTTTTAAAATACCCAAGACGGAAAGGACTATAAATTAATTCACTAGTCCCATAGAGTATAAAAGCAGTCAGAATTGCTATGTACATGAATATTCAGCCTCAGGACTGGGTCATTTCTTTCCAAGGACTAAACATGTGGTTTGCATTGAAGTGTAAATTTCAGTGTTGGGGTTTTTTGTTTTGTTTTCTTGAAAAAACAAGTGGCTGTCATCGGTAATTTTAAATACACGTATCTCAGAGGATTACTTTTCATGTTTAAACAGTAGCATAACTTTGCACTGTTCAAGAGAAGATCAGTGTCTCATCAGGTCTGTGCGTAAGTTTGTTAAGATTTCTTTGAACAAAGTAAAAGCATCAACTTCTTGCAAAAGGTGTTAATTAGACTTTTGTAAATGTAAAAAGTACAATAGTATTAGTACAGTTTTTGAGGGATTGCAACTACATTAGTGTTATCTAAAATTTGATTTGGCATCATATCTATTACATAGACTTCATTAGAACTAGGAAATAATGTATAATCATCTGATAACAATGTAGATAAACTGGTCTCTCTCTCTCTCTCTCTCTCTCTCTCAAGAGCATACTTGCAGGGTTCATACACAGTAAGCCGCATCCATCTGTGTATTACAGAATTTTGTGAACACAACAAGTCCTGCATGTTTTGATGAATTACTCAGAAAATTGTTATTTATTAATGGCCTTCATCTGAAGATGCCTATATCAGCTATTCACTTTGTTCCAGCAATTTTTGTTAGCATTATTGCTCATTTTAAATTGGAGCTCAATGTAATGTATATACAGTACGTGTGAACACAACTAGTTTTAGTTTCAGTGGATCACTGAAACTTTTGTGCATGTTATGGTCATCATCTGAAGATGCACATCACTTTGTTTTCTTAGTTTTTGTTAAGAGTTATTGCCCTTTTTAGTCTTGCAGCTGAATGCCTTGTAAGATAGAATTAAGTGAAACCAACTTTTCTTTCATTTATTTACAGTATGTCAAATGATAGTTTGTGAAAACTATTGCGACTTCCTTTCTGATCAGATTTCTTTCGAACATATTTTGCAGGTTTATATCATGAGGATCTAAGATGAATTTGATGGGCAACATCAATGCATGTTAATATGATAGCAATGGATTATTTGAGTGTGTGAACACTCAAGGCCATATTTCTGACATCAGATTTGATCAAATTTATTATGTAAGCTTTTATCATGAACACCTTTAGATATTATTGATTATGCACATTACACACCCATGTTAATGAGGTGATCTTGCATCTGAATGTTTGAGCTTGTGAACAATGTAGAGAATTATATCATTAAGATCTCATGACTTTGATTATGAACAACATCTACACATATTAATGGGAGTCCAGTTTAATCAGATGGTGAGAATCAAACCTGCGACTTTCCTGGTCACAAGTCCAATGCCTTAACCACTGAGCCATTGCAGCTTCCGTGATTGAGGATGTCAGTGGATTCCAAATTATGACTCCAGTGGCAGAGCCACAGGGAGTTAAGACAGACCCAGGAATCTATTCTGATTGCACAGATTACCTCCTTTTTAATGCCAAGTAAGTGTATATATATATTAAAGATGTGGCTACAGTACTTTAAGGAACAAGCATGTCTCCTAAAAGATATGGGACATCTGGCAACTCTTTTAATATTATAAGCAACTTGCCTACATATCATACTGCACTTTACAGACAAGACATTGTTCTGCCAAGTTTTCATGGTTGTATAAATGGCAGCTTTCTTCAAGATTCTGAACAGGTGGCAAACTTCTTTGTAATGGGAGCAGAGAAACAAGTCGTGTAAAAACTGCAGCAGAAAAATTATATTAAACACAGAATTCCTCAGGCTGCAAATTGTGATGAAAATACAGATATTTAGATATTTGTTTACTCCTCAGGATAACCCTGGCCATGACAACCTTGCAGTGAGAGTTTGTAATGAAATCCTGTCGAACCCCTCCTCCTTTAACCTGAAACTTTGGGTCAGAATCCTCAATCAGCTGGACTTGAGCTCAGACAATGACACAATCCTCAAGGATCTTGATGTTCTCTGTGACCAGATGCTGGATGTAAGTACTGTATCTATGTAATGTAAACCTTACAAGCATCAGCAAGACAACACTCGTCCAAGAGCACTGTTATTCTTGTTTTTGTTGTCTCATTCATCATCATTAAAGCATCAAAAATAATTTTAAGTTTGGATAAACGCATGTGATCCATATTTGTGGTAAAATATGTTTTTGAGTGTCCACTAATGATTGTTGACCTGTTTGAATTTTTTCTGTATCTATTTTCATATTTTTTAAAGTTTGTGGACCAGTAAGTCTCATGCAAATAGTATCAAATAGATGTGAGCTGTATTTTTTAATTGCAAACATGATTGGATTTTTTTATGTTTTTGATATCTTATGGGTTGTTGAATTTTTGTATTTCAAGTTGTTAATTCCAGTGTTTTCTTCGTCATTCTTGACTTTCCAGAAGCATTAATGATAAAATGTAATAAGTGTCAGAGGTACAAGGTCAGTAAGGCTGTTAATGAGTCTTGTCTCACTGTATGAACTTAACAACACATTCCACTATTTGCAAGTCTTGGTTGGAGGATATATGGTTTTTTGTTCTCAATCTGCTCAGTCCTGCTTGCAGATATTTCATTTGTGCCAGGACAGGCTTCTTCTTCACATCTGACTCTGGTCAGGAGGGCCTTGTGCAGAAAGGAGTTTCAGCCTTCAGTCATGAGAGAATCTCATAAGCAAGAAGGTTATTCACTTTGAAAGCCTGTGAAGGAAAACAGCAGGTACACAGGGACTGGTGCAAAGATGATATGGTTCCTTTGAATACCTAGATAACTAAGATAGCTAACATTTTTCTCTGGCTTCAGTTACTATCAATATATATCTCTCAGTGATTTCGGACATGTTCAGGCATTGTGGTAAAGCAAGTATACGGCACAATAAGGATCTGTCAGACTTGCTGGTAAACATTAACCTGATTATGCCTAAATCACTCACCCTTTTTCCAAAATGAAATCTTTCATGGGACTTGACTTCAGCTTGGGCTAGAGTTCATAAATAAAAGTATATCATATAACCCAAAACTGCTAAGGCCAACAGTCCTGATCAAATTAATAAACTTTGAATCCTTGCTGTTGGGCCATAACACACTTTATCAACTTGATTAAACACTTTATGGTTTAACATTATGTTGCACTTTGTGGTATGGGAAAGGGGGGAAGAACAGAAACATCAAGGTGGGAGATATCTCTTTAAAGGAAGATTGTGAACTTAATTTAGAATATTTTGAGTTAAACAAGAGACAGACAAAGAAAAGAACAAGAGAGATATAAGAAGCACAAGCATTGAAAAAAAGGAGAATGTATGCTAACTCCATTTTACCTTGCCCATGTAACCCATGTGAATGCACCTGGGCCAAATTAGTGATGAATTTTTACTGGTACCATTTTGGGCAAGAAAGCTGAGTACCTTTACCAAAAAAGAACATGGCTGTGGAAATAAACTTGCCCCCAGTTGACTTCTAAACATAAATTCAGGCATGATAAAATATTTATGTCAGAAACTAACAGAAAACACTGTTCTTTAAACACAGGTTATACACATCACTGGCCACAAAAATCTTTACTCTCTCAAGTGCTGCAAATTTAGCAACTACCAAATATGTCAAACCTGCTTTCTTCAAACTTTATCAAACACCCTTTGTCCACAACATTTGAATCGAACATAATGCAGTTGCATGAAAACTCCTGCACTTACCAATCAGAATGGTTCATTTATCAGTCTACATGCTGTTCCACCAGATTTCCTTGTAGTATAACATTCCATTAGTAATCAGCCTACATGCTGTTCCACCAGATTTCCTTGTAGTATATCATTCCACTAGTAATCAGTCTACATGCTGTTCCACCAGATTTCCTTGTAGTATATCATTCCATTAGTAATCAGCCTACATGCTGTTCCACCAGATTTCCTTGTAGTATATCATTCCACTAGTAATCAGCCTACATGCTGTTCCCCAGATTTCCTTGTAGTATATCATTCCACTGGTAATAGTAACACTTGCCATATTTTCAGGACAGAAAATAAGTTTTAAATTTCCAAGAAAATCATGAAGTAGAAATCTCTCATGGTTAACAGCTTGGTATTATGTCTGAGTGGTCCTTAATACATGGCAATAAGTTTACAACCATTATCAATTACAACATTATTATGTCTTATACATTTTCACCTATTCCAAAGAAAAGATGAATTTTATATGATAGTAAGAAAGATCTCTGATTTGCCATGAATAGACCAACACATAAATCATACTACAGTCTTGTACACACCATTTTAGCTGTGTGCCCAATGTCAATATCAGTGGCTACCTTAGAACTTTTCCAAATTAAAAATGATTAAAGTGATAATATAGCAGTACAGTAAAACCTGTTATGAGAGACTGCCCCTTCTGCCAACAAAAAGCGGTCTCTCAAGACAGGTGGTCTCTCATAGCAGGCTTGTACAAAAAGACCAGTTTCCAAGGTCCATTTTCAGAACAATTTCAAGAAAAATACCACAATCACTGTACATATACTCTATTCTTTATTGATATTTCTTGCTAAAATATTGTATGCATTCATCTAAAAACAAAATTATATAGCAATACAGATATACTTCTGTCATTAAACATGAAATCACATTTACATCTGAAGACCACATATTTTAGCATATGAAATCGTTTCTGAAGTACTTCTTTTTCTTACAACAACTAAATTTGTTTTACCAACATTTAAACCACTTTTTGCGAGTGGTCTGCTCTTTTTCACTTCTTTCAGCTACAATAATTATTTTCTCCAGCCTTAAAATTTGTCTCTTTTTAGTTGGAGGTTCGTCCATTGTCATTAAGGTTCTAGGTGTTAAAATTATTAGTGCTCAGTTGTAATATCAAATGTTAAGACGGTTTTGACTGGGCTGTGGGAAAATATGAAAAAACTATACATGTACATTGCATATCTAACAATCAATGAAATAAAAAGAAACAATTATCTCATCCAGAAACAACCATTTACTCAGAGACAAAGTCAACGGCTTCATTCAAAGATGATGTACTAGGATTAACTGTATAAGCTAAGTGTGTTTAGTAGACAATGACCTTATTCAACCCCAGCAATACGGATTAACTCTAAAAGACAAACAATATACACGACAACTACGTCAACTTTGGCACAACGGCAATTCGTGACATGTACATTAGCCTGGTTTACGGACTGTAGCATCCATCACCAGTAGGAACAATCCTTTTTTTAATATTCCTTTTATGCTTGTTTTTGATCAGAATAATCGTTACTAATCAAGCGGTCATTGTAACAATTGATTACATATAGGTCAGTGGTGTCCATCTGTTCTTGCGATACGGTCTTTCACATTGATGTTGGGTCCTGCGATTAAGGCCGGAAAGCAGGCTAAGTGCGGGAATAATTAGTCTGGTTCCCTGCTTTGTATGCTCCCTATACAAATAGCGGAGAACAACGCAGGGAGCGTGCGAAGCAGGACACCAGACTAGGAAATAAGCTGCATATACTTTAGTCTGGTTTATGACAGAAACTATAAATCACTATAATCATAGGTAAAATATTCAGACATCGGTAGCCAACCTGTTTTTTAAAAATTATTTTTTGTTTGTTTTTATTTAGAATGGTATGAGCGGTTGTTCTTACAGGGATTAAATAAAGATCGTTGGAGTTTATCATCGTTTTTACAATGCGGTCGTTCATAGCAGTGTCGAAATGCATATTTTGGCAAGACATTGCGGTCGCTGGTCACGTTCAGCAGGTGGTCGCTCATAACAGCGTTTGCATAATAAAATCGATCCGTGCATCACGACTGTGGTCGGATATGACAGGTGGTCGCTCATAGCAGAGGTTGCTCATGACAGTTTTTACTGTAATATCAAATGTTTTTATGTTTCTATTTTCTCATGCATAGAACTTGTGTACTTAGAGTTAACAGGTCAACCCACTACCCTCATTAACACATATTCTTATTAATGCATGCTATTCACAAATAATAGCATGTGGTTTGAGATGCTTAATAGGCAGTACTTAACAACACGTAACAATTATAGTTTTTTTTTATAGATATAGCTGAGATTCTACTGAGGTAATTATTTAGAGTTTCATAAAACATCACAAGACTGGATGACCTATGTAAAAAATGTGAGGCAATAATAGTTCCCGATGAATACTGTTTGTATTGAATGTGCTGACAATATTGTAAAAGCACAGAATTATTTTAATTTGAATGGAAAAAATTTTTTGAGGAAAATAATCTATCTTGGTGTTTGTACTAAGACAAGGAAATCCCAGTCGCAGAGCCTTGTGGGGAGACAAATAATGTGAACACTTGGTTGGGATTTCCTGGTCTTGGTGCAAACCCCAATGTAGATTCTATTATTCTCAGTCAGATTATCTATCCAATTATTGTATGCCGTTTTGTATTCACATTTTAATATGCTTTTAATACACTGGCAAACTGCATTTCTACCTGCATGGTGGCTTTCAAATCATTTGTTTCTCAGCAAATCTTTGAAAACAGGATTCAGCCATATTTAACTTAGAGCTAAAGACAGGCTGTATGGAGGATATGGCAGAGTTTGGATGCTGTGCTCCTTCAGGAAGTCTATCAAGACAGATTTGTGTGTCTGTATATTATCATAGAATAGATGAATGCCATGGTTAGTGGTGCAAGGACTGCTTGTTTGTTAGTGCTTCAAAGCTGGCAACACTTTTTAAGCTATAAAAATGTCCATTAACACCACTAGAGTCAGGCACTGGTGCCTGTATGACTGCCTTTTTGTACAGAAAAATAATGTGCATCAGACTCTCTTGACAGTCC
Organism: Megalonaias nervosa; assembly: GCA_016617855.1. Taxonomy (NCBI): domain Eukaryota; kingdom Metazoa; phylum Mollusca; class Bivalvia; order Unionida; family Unionidae; genus Megalonaias; species Megalonaias nervosa. Next base: position 69,909 of record JAECUM010004926.1, read on the forward strand.
CACTGTGTCAAATGATTTATATTCTGCTCATTTTCTCTGACCCAGACAATATTATTTTTCTCCTGAGTTGGGTTTAAAACAGTAAATCCCTGTTTCATCACCTGTGAAAATCTCATTCGAACATCTCTGGTCACTCTTACCATATCTGGTGAGTAGCTGTTTGTCGATTTCAACCGGTCTTTCTTTGATCAGCCATCAACAAAAATGAGACACATTATGCACATTATTTCTGAGCATCAAATGATTAAGTGACCTTTATACGGCAGCCACTTCCCCCACCACCAATAGCAGACAGCTTTCTTCCAGAATATGGGTCATCTTCCATGGATTCTCAGAACTTTTCAAATATATCTTGTAAATATATACATACATACATACATACATACATACATACATACATACATACATATATATATAGTAGACTAATGTAGTGGTTATTTAATTCTGCTTTACACTGTCAGTTTTTTCATTTACCAAGGTTGTCAAGGAAAAGCAGTGTGCCAAATCCCTGGAGAAATTCCAAGCATTTATTAAGAAGATGCAGTCAAGGGAGGATACAGTGCAGACATCTAACCCTGAAGCACAAACACAAGCAGGCGAGGCAGCTATGACTGAATGTTCAGGGGAGTTAACCAACACAACCTCATCTCAAGGTCAGAGTGTAATTTTTGTTGCGTTTTTCTTTTGTTATTGTATGATCATCTATGTTCTGATTACAGTTAACTTTTTCTCGCTTTCCATTGTGGGGCTGTAGTTTGTGCTTTAATTTTGAGGTTAAAAATTATATGTTAAAGCAATATGTATTAAAATTTTCATTTGGTAATTGAATTTATCAACATTGTTATATTGTCCCCTGCCTTTTTGAAGAAAAGTGGTGAACATAGTATGTGTGTTTTTGTCCATCACACTTTAGCTTCTGCTCTTTAGCTTTAAAGTACTGCTCTGGTGGCCTAGTGGTTAGAGCATCTGCCTCGGATGCGGGAGGTCGCGGGTTTGAACCCCAGCCGAGTCATATCAAAGACTTACAAGAATGGTACTAACAGCTGCCTTGCTGGGTGTTCAGCATTAAGAGGTTAGTGTCAGGACTGGTCGGCCTGGTGTCAGGATAATGTGACTGGGTCGGACATCATGCTACATGTCTGCGGCATGATGCCCCAGTGCTGGACACCACTATAAACTGCCACACTGCAGACATCATAGCAATATGACAGAAAATTTTTTAAAGGTAAATTAAAAATCCAAATCAAGCACATTAGCGCTTTAAAGCTATTTGCAGTTAAGGAAGGAAATAAGTTTTCCTCCTTGCTCAGGTGGCCAAGTGGTCTAAAGTGCTCACCTTTATTGATCACTGCAATCTCACTTCTCTTGTCGTGGGTTTCAGTCACGAGCTCAACCAGCGGGGGCCCCGAGTGGCCGAGTGGTCTAAAGCGCTCTCCGTTACGGATCACTGCCATCTCACCTCTGTCTGCGTGGGTTCGAGTCTAAGATTCGGCGAATGTGGATATGTGAGAAAGCTTGCCAGTAGCTTCTCGTGGGTCGGTGGTTCTTTCCGCAGATTTCCCGGTTTCTTCCTCCATCATTAATACTGGCTGCCATGTATAGCCTATCGTGTGCTGAAAAATGGCGTTAAGCCCCACAACAACAACAACAACAACAACAAGCTCAACCATTGTGGGTATGTGAGAAAGCTTGCAAGTAGCTTCCTTTGGGCCAGTGGTTCTTACCCCTGTTTTCCTGGGTTCTTCTTCCACTGGCTGCCATATATAGCCTTGCATGCACTGAAAAATGGCATCAAACCCCAAGACATTTCCTCTTTACTTTTTACTTTATTAATTGAAATACATTTGAGATTAAGGGATGCTACTTATAGGTTACTGCATTTGTATGGGAAAATATGAACGAGTTTTTCGAATGTGTATGCTGCACGACCTTGGGAGTGCAGTATATCCATCCGAAAAACCGAGTTTTTATTTTTTCCCATACAAATGCAGTAACCTTTTTATTATATGCTCATTTTTGTTTCATTACCAAAGGCTTAACAATAAAATACATTACAAGAAACAGTGTATTTGATTTATGCTTTATTCCAAAATAAATTCACAACCGTAGATTCGTCAATACATAATAACAGTATTCATGGGCATATAGCTCCGCCCACCAACCTTTTAACTTCATAACGTACAGCGCGCTCACTCATTTAAAAAAGAAATCCCATTTTGCTCTATCTAAAATTGAAATTTAAAGTCATATTATGAATGACTGTGCCATTGAACAAAGTTCCCAGCTGGTCAGGAATGGAGAGATTTAGTTTTTCTGTCAATCCAGCTAAATTCTGATTATCTCCTTCTGTGTGTTTTCCGCACGATATACGTGTGACTTTAGGGACTGGCGTTGACAACAAGCTGCATAACTGTTTCTGTTCTGCCATGGATAGTTTGGAATCGTAAGCTGGAAAAATATGAAAGTTTTTAAACATAAATTCTCAAGAAGATGCTGGATTCAACATTGTTTTTTTAGTGAACAACAGATTCATTTCTTGTGGAGTGCAGTACAGTCTACTATGGAATGTGATTTCGGTTTCAACAATGTTGTCTGGATTATAGGCCTACATATTACACTACATTTCCACGATGTGTATCAGTATTTGGAAACCACGTAATTCTTATTAGCAGAAAGAGCACACAAAGTACATTTTGAGGAGATTAAAGATGCAAAAAGGCAAGTAGATTTATTCTCATTATTATTACCAGTTGTAGAAGACATATTTTTATGCCCAGTCACTTGCATGATCTTTGTTGGAGGGACCCCAGCTTTCAACAGGCTTGTCACAGTAGTCTTTCTTACTGAATGATTGGTAATTTTCCCCTGGATTTGTGCCCTTTCGGTGGCTCGTTTTATCAGAGTTCCAAGTTGATTAACCCCCATTGGTCTCGGATAATACCTGCAATTTTTAATATTTGTACAGTGAAATATATTTTATATTTAATTCAATATTCCAATGCACATGTTCATAAAAACCTGTTTTCTTATATTGGCAATGTTGACTAATGCATTTCATTGTGAAAATGGTTTGGTATGTGCAGATTATACAATTTATTACAGATTTTTCCCATATTTTTTGTTTACTTTTATATAATTTTATTTTCATTCATTCTTTACATTGTCTAAAAAAATTGTTACGACTACTTTTTTCTTTATTTGTATTTTTACTTGAAATAAGGACATTAACTGAATCTTTAGAAATATAATTACCATATGTGGGAAGTTTCTGTCAGTTTCTGCATTGGAATTGGTGTCAAATAAAAGGGGCTGTCGGCATCCATCATATCCAAGGGTCTTCGTTTCAAACATTGCTGGTAAAGATGAACAGGGTCTCGCTCTGGTGCTATTCCAGTGGAAAAAATGCGAGGTATTGTTGATCTGTAGTCATCCTTCCCCGTACCGTCAAAGGTTTTGCTATCCCTCTCAGCATATTGAAGATATTGGGTACCGGTGGAATCGGTGAAAACTGATACATCTCCAAACTTTAATTTTCTATGCTCGTCTTGGCCTCTAAATCCAAACATTTTTCCCAAAAAAAAACAAACTGAAAATTGCAAAGCAGCGGGTGTGTGAGAGCCCATTTCACCCGCTGAAAATAAAGCTTTTTCGTCATTGTGGCTTATCGGCTCTGATGCTCTTGCTTTTCTTCCAAACCAGCCTGCTTCAGTTGCATTTTTTTAGAATTTAGTGCTTCGATTGATTTCTGAAATGGACGGTCTCTAAGAGAGAGGAGATACCCTTTAGCCTTAAGATGCCATTCTATGCTGTTTTTTTATAGAATCTAAAGAGCATGGCTCATAGTCAGAACCATTGGCTTTGCGAATCGTTATGAACATCTCGGATAAATACATGTTTAAATGATCCGGAATGATATTTTCAATGCAGCGTGTCTCACGTTTGTTATCATACAGCCATCGCTGAACATTTCTGATATCACGTTCAGTCGCCTGCTTCGTTGAAAGTTTCTTCTGTGATTCTATGAATTCATCCACATTCTCGTCTTTGGCATCTCTACTTTCACATGGCTCAAACAGTTGGTTTACTTCATCCACAGACAAACACAATAAATCAGAAGTACTGGCATCTGCGTCCATTGTTTGTTTACAATAGAAAGTAGTTCCTTTATTCACATGCATTAAGTATGAATTCAGCGCGAGGGTGCAATATCGGGAAATACTGAACGATTCTGACAATGTAAAGTTAACGGAGAAAAATATGAGCATATAATAATTGGTAATCTTAGACATCATCACTATAAGGTGTGTCATACAGCAATGGGGGTACTACTATCTTTATGGTCAAGGTCACAGTTTAATATTTAAAGGCTTTATTGTATGAACCATAGTGCACATGTGCTTCTCAGCTTGATGGCATTTCATGTATTTCATAGTCAAGGTTTAATCTTCAAGATCAAGGTTACTTTTCTCTTTTTTTTATTTTTTTTTAAATACCCTTTTGTACACATTTCCTCCAGTGCCCTTTGATATAGGTCATTGAAACTTTTCTTAAAGGTGTTAGGTTTTATTATTGTAAGCTTTTGTGACCTCACACTGGTAGGCAAGGGACAAAAATTCCCTAAACTTGTTTAGTACAAAACATGATAGGATAGCAAAACAGAAATATATATATATATATATATATATATATATATATGATAGGCCTGTTCTGTAGGAAATATTTATTTATTTTATATTCAAAAATATAATTAGTTACTGTATAATAGTATATAAAAAAATAACTTTCCCCAAAACATATATTTTCTCAACAGAGATAGAGACTTCTGAATCCCAAGAGGCAGACATAGACTCTATTGCAGTCGAAACAGCATCCACTGTGACAGACTCCCAGATGACTGAAAGAGACTTGCTGGAGACAGAGCTACAAGTGCCAGAGACAGACTCTCAGGAGACTCGCATGGATTCCAAAACTAGTGAGATTTTCTCCCAGGAGACTGCAGTAACTGAGATGAACTCGCAGCCCACAGAGAATGACAACTCACAAGAAGTGTCTGACAAGACTCATATCTCTGAGTCTTCTGCATCCCAGTCTCCCAATAGTAGTCAGGATTCTCAGGATACCGGCACAGTCATCACCACTGGGACAGATTTTGCTGAAGATATACTCACTATGGCAGAGACTTCTGATGTGAGATCAGCTCCAAGGCGCAGCACAAGGAGTAAGAAAATTTCACACTTGTTCTCAAGAAAACAAGGCTAGTTATATTTTTAGAGTATGTAGTGTGTGTTAATAAATGCAGTGTAATATCAGAATACTCTTTTTTTAAAGACTCTACAATTGTGCACAAGGCATATGTTCTCTTGTCGCCCTTCGGTGACGTGACGTGTTGTTAGTGGACAGTTTGTCATTTAACCTTAAAATGAGGTCAATATTTCTTTTATTATCTTAAAGAGAAGTAAAATTTGCCAGAGATAAGAAACATTAGTAATATCTTAGGGGTTCGTTTTTCAGAGTGATGAAACACTTTTTGTAACTACTAGTCTGCCAAACACTTGCAGAAAAATTATGATAGTAACAAGGGTAATATCATGTGAATTTATGGGTATTTGAAGATAATAGGATGTGACCTTGAAGGACATCCAAGAAGTGGAAAATTACGGGGAAATGTTAACAGTACCACTTGTTTGAATTTCAACCAAAATGACCAGCAGGTTTCTAAAACTTGATGTATAATATATAAAGAAAGAAACATTTAGAACAGTTTTAGTTATACACTGCCACTAATAGACAGTCAAAACCTGTCCAGACTGTCACCTTTATATAGCAGTCGCCTAATCTCAACGGCCATTAAAATTCCCCCCTGGCAAATTTCTTTTATAAAGTTAGGTATGTAGGGGCCACCTGCTTTTTGTGGTCAGCAGCCAGGTGTTTCCTAGCACATTAATGGTTTCTTACTGCTTTAAGTAGTCACTGTAGCATATCCACTGTGACTGCTTAGTATATGCCAACTAAACTTTTGTTTCATGAAAAAGCTGCCATTTAAATAAAGGCATATCAAAGTGAATCCATGTGCAAACATTTCTTATTTCACTTGTACTCACCATGCTGTAGTCACATTGTAAGTGTGGCTCAAAGGTGTCAATATGTCAAATTTGAAAGCAAGGCGTTTTTTAGCATGGGTGAGATTGTAGAAGATATTCATTTTTTTGGGGTGGTAGGAAAAGTAAGCTTTTTGCTGCTGCAGAAATGGGGGTCATCTTTTGAGCCATTGTGACAGGTGTAGTCAGATATCTTCATCTATTTGCCTGTAAATTAAAAATATCTCTGAGGTAAAAAGTTCATCTTTGAAAAGAGATGCAAATTACATCCCTTTTCATGAAGGCCAGGGGTCATCCATTATTTAAGAACTTGTCTGCAAAGTTTGGCAAAATTCCATTCATATGTTACTAAAAATAACCCTACAGGGTTTCTTTTCATTCTCTGTTCATTACAGACTTCTCCCATAAGCTGTCTTTTGAGTTTAGTAAGTTTGGCAACTTGTTAATCCCAATATTGTTTTAAAATTGTGAACAGCTGTTTCCTAGCCCAGCCATTACAAGATGGCTGATTAAAGGGCCAATATTCTGTTTTTCAGTCATATGTAAGTTGTCAGTTAGCAGTGAAGTTAGTTTTTTGTCATGGTGCACAAAATAAACTAAGATCAGTGATTTATTTAAGAGTCGATAATGATTTAATTTTTAGAACAGATTAAAGTGAACAATGCTTCATAAGTTCAGCAGAGAACAAAATATACGTGTATTTTATGATTTTGGCAAATAATGCAGTAAACTAAATCTGTTATTAATGATAATAATGGTATTTCAGAAACCTAGTTTGAAAAGTGAACCTGCATACAAAGGTCACCTGTGTATAAGGGCCAGTTAAGCCGTTCCCATGGTTGGCCACTATTGATAGGTTTGTGTAACTATTTGTGTTATCATTTTGTGTACATATGAGTTGTTTGTTTTATTTGCAGCAGCCAAATCCACCAAAGTAGCATCAAGGTCATCAGCTACAACATCCCCATCCAAAAAGATACGCAAAGCTACAGACATGTTGGATGATAGGTGTGTTAAGATTTGTCTCCCCTTATATCAGAAGTCATGAACCAGATTAGGACTGCATTTCTTGTCATTTTACCAGCAGGGGGGAGGGGTTAGATTTGCAAAAGGGGTGAATTGATAACATGGACATTGTATGTGCCAAAATGAGGCATAGGTTTTGGGACTGTATATTTGTTTGGTGCTTAATTGGCAAATCATTACTTTTAAAAGATGAAATACAAAATAAATTTTTTATTTATTAGCAATTGCCTAAAAATCTCCATCGAGTAATAGTTTGTTTGTCATAGGACTACAAATGCATGGAAGTTCCTTCCATTCTTGAAGCTGCATCTGGGAATTTTCATTAGGAATCCCATAGATTGAAATGTAATTGCAGACTTAAATAATCCTTAAATTGACACAAAAGTTGACCAAAAAGCACAATATACTACGCCGAAACTTTTTTCTTTGCTCCTTGAACAGAAAAAAGACACAATTTGTTATTGTGTAAAGAATATGAAAGCATTCAATTATCTGAAAGAGGGATGGGTGAACATACAAAAATACAAGGTCAGTTTAATGCTCTCTTTGTATTTGGAGGAAATGTTAGATACTGGCACAGCTGTTTTGCCAGAATCATCCTCTAGCCTACACCCAGCATTATATAAGTGCAGATTTTACAGTTTATGTCAGTGATGTCAGTTCTTTTTATGTAAATTTTGTTTGCATAAAGACGTTATGGGTATTTCCTTATTTAAACAAAACTAGATTTATCACTAAACCTCTGTGCATGGTCATGGTCTTAAAATAAAGGAAACAAAATTGTCTTCTTTTCACCAGATGTGGTTTCACAATTTTTTTTTCTGCATTTTAATCATTAATTTTTCTATATTTAAGTATCAATTAAAATATTTGTTATTTAAATGTCTCTGTTTTATTTCTGTATTTGGTCTTTAGAATAATAACTTTTTTTTTTTCCATTGAAACTATCAGTGTACAAAATCAGCCCATGTGTATACTTTTGTTATTCAAATATGTGTCACAGTTATATATTTTGCTTGTAAAAGCGTATCTGTTTCAAATCCACACATTTTAATGCATTTCATAAAATTTAGTAAAATTAACAACTTTATATTACTCTTAACAGTGACCTTGAAAACAGCATATTTATGACACCAACACCTGGACGTGTAACAAGATCATTAAGGACTCGCTCAGCCATTGGTACCACTCGTAAAAACCTGGACAGTGTTCTAAAAGAGGAAGAAAAGCCAGTGAAGGATACAGAGGATGAGCCTAAGGGTCGTACTACACGGACTAGAAGGTATTTAATTAATATATTTATTTCAGTATATACCCATTGCAGAACATATTTCAAATCATGTAATTTTGAGAGCTCAGATGTTGGCATGATGGTGGAGTAAAGGTGATGGCCTCGAGGAAACCACTGGCTTTGGATGATGCAGTAGCAAGTAGTTTTGCATTTGTCAGATTCATTGTTGCACTTTGTGTATGAGATCGCAGGTTTCCCACACTTTAACTACTACCTTTTGGTGCACTTTTTGATAATCATGTAATTAACAACTTAAGCATCATATATTTATTTTGCTTGTGGATAATATAGGAGTGACCCTATATCTGTCTTGTTCTTTCTAGAAGGTCTCATGACTGTAAAACCAGACCTGCCAACCCTTACAATTTGACCTTAAATCTTGCTGAAATGACCTTAAATTATGGATAATAGCAAAAATTATGAAAATATGATCATTTCAGTCAAATCCATATACAGGCTTGTCCATGTTTGATCGAGGTTTAATATTAGATTCAGCGGAGTTTGTTAGGTAAGAAGTCTAACTTTACATGAGTACCCCTGACACTTTAAGCTGCTCATTTCTGATGCAAAACAGCTGCATGATCAAGTAGTTGCTTATATAGCATTTTCTACATATGGTGTCCAAATTTAGGAAAATGTTAAAGATTGAAATGACAACAATCCTCATAAAATGTGTAAATGATCAGCACTTAAGTATAAAAAGGAATATTCAAATTCTTGGGGAGAAAAAGCAGGAAAGGCAACAATTATATTTATTGGACATTATGTGTCAGTTTGAGTATGTCTCATGGTAGGAGAAATGATTGCCGTTGCCACTTTGGGGAAAACAAAGATGGCAAGTTAGGTGATCTAGTAAGAAGTCTTTGAGCTCCATGGGGTTTGGAAATTGAAGTTTATGAAACTATGCTGGAAGTAATTCAGGTCAAAGTATAGTTTACAAACTTTTTAGTTCAAGATAACGCTTGCCATCATAGCATCAGTCTCAGATCACACTTCTGAACTTTCTAAATTCAGGTTTTATAAGTCCGCAGTAATAGTATATAATATTTTGTTACACCATATTGAAAATTGGTTTAACTTGCTGCAAAATATTGACTGCCTTACCCAGAATGTCTTTGTTAAGGCTGGCAGGTCTGTAAAACTATTCTTACTAGTTACTAGAAAATATCATTGTGTGGTTAGCCTTTGTCATCACATTCCAAGCGGGATTGGGGTAATTATGTTTTGTACAGATAACCTGATCTGCTTTCCAGAATTCATTTATCTGAAAAACAAAGATAAAGAATCCATCTATTGATAAATATACTAGTGTCCCATGTTTGAAATCTTATATGTAACACTGCGGTTGAGTCAGAAATGCAGAGGTGCAAAGCAAATATATCAACAGCTTCACCTTTGCTGGCCCCATATTTGAGATTATATATGTTATTAGCATGCTTTACATGTTTAGCTTGTTTACATGAAGATTTAATCTACTGTTTAATAATTTCAGTGGCAAATTTCATCAACGAATTTATGTTCAGAATATTGAGTATTGGTTGAATAGTGAGATTCTCTGACCTATTTGCAAAGATGCACAATAATTCAATAGTGTCAAAGAAGACAAAAATTTCAATTTCAGGTTTGTACTTTGCATAAATTTTTATTACTGCTGTTGATTGGACTGACCAAGGCTAATTCTTCAACTCGTGAGTCAAAACTGCATTGAATATACATCACTCCTTATCATTTCAGCAACAGGGCTTTGAGGAGCAAACAAGAATGAGCAGCTCAGTTGGAATATATGGAAGACATACATTTGATGTCATTCTTCAAAGATATATTGTTTTGGAAAACCTGTACATTATCAGGAACGTTACTGATTTAAATTTATGTAAACTTGATCCGTCTTTTTACAACTAATAACTCCAGATGTTTATTTTTATAGTATTAGATACCTGATTAAAACATTTTGTTATTCTAAGCTTTTGATCTTTAGGACTTCTTGCTATACATTTTAATCTATAGCAGTATATGCTAGAAATGATTATTTTTTCAGAGTGACCAATATGTCATGCTAACACCGATTTAAAAAGACAAAAGGTCCTGTGTAGACTAGACTTTTAACAATGTTTCATATCTCAGTTAGAATCTTAATATATCTTTTGCTTGGAAATGCATGCTTATGTTCATTTCATACAGTTGTGAATGTTTATAAGAGCTCTTCCATTAAAAATTACATCCCAGAGTCTGAAGACTTGTTTTGTCAAGACCACACAGCCAGTAGACATGACTTTGCAATGAATCCCAATCACATAATGTAGTCCTCTATGCATAAAAAACAACCTATAGACATTATGTTGGCTTACCATCCAAGCCTGATACATCCTTTTGAATGGAATAACCTCAGGTATTTCAAAAGCATTAGGGCTGGTACACTCTTAAAAAAGTTGAATAAAACATGTAGAAAACCTCATTAGGCATCATACAGTCCAATTTGACAGTGACATCAATCAGAAGATTACATTTTTATCTCTTCTTTACTTTGAATATGGTTTACTTACAAGACTGACTGTTTATGAAATTTTCCTTAATTTCATGCTGTATAATGTATTAAATATCTGTAGCATTAAACAGCTCTGTTTGATTTGTCACAGGCAACAATTTTATTAAAGAGACATTCATGCTTTAACTTCACATTTCTGTCTTTATTTACAGTGGTGTCAAGAATGCATGATTTCATGTTGTATGTATAAGGGAAGGATTTCTATTGCAGAAATACATTTGTGGTAGCTGGGTTCAAGATTAAGTTTTGGTCTAATGTGTGCCTGGGAGGCTGCCCATTTTCTCATTGCTTTTGTTCCACATTTATACAAAATTTTATAGCCAGCCATTTTTGTCATGGCCCGTTTTCCTCTGCATTAAAGATCTGGCATGCAATTGTTACTGCCTTTTATATGAAGTGTCTCCAATTTTATATAGTATAGTTTCTTTGATAGGGTTTTATGTGATGTAGGTTTGATTCTAAACAGGATAAATTGTAAAGGATCAGTTTTGCAGTGCCAGTTTTTGTACTAATTTAGTTTCTTCATAAACGTTGCCCAATCATAATACCTTAGGAGAACTATTTTATTATTGCCTCACAAATCCAGCCGTCCCAGATACTACTTTTAGCAGAAGGGAGCTAAAAATTATCGCCAATCTATGTGTTGGTCAGACAGTTATCTCCCCTTAGGTATAAGACTCGGCGGCAAAGCTTATATCAGTTACTACTTCCACTTGTGCCAAAAGACTTTGCAAAAGCCAGAATCCATGTGGAAGATAAACCATTACCAAATGGAGGAGTTTCTCACTTCTAAGGAAAGTATACTCCATTTATTGTTCCAACTTTTTCTCTTCCTATCCCTTTACAATTTCTATTCTTATGCCTTTACAATTTGCTAACAGTTTGTCATTGTCTCACATTTAGGTACTTGCCCGAGGAGCCTAAGTGACTTCACATTAAGTAATGGCTATAATTATTTTATGTACATGCAAGTCTTTAGAGCTTATTAATGGCTACATATTGGTGAGTTTCTATTCCAAGGCATTCTTAGTGTTCTGATGTCAACTTCAGTGTTTTTACTTGTACAGGCAGTGTGTGGATTTTTTTCCCTGCAAGTAATTTCCTCATTTTGGATTTTGTCATGCCTACTTTGTAAGTAACTATGATGGTGCCTCAGTTCACTTATATGAAGCTTTTTATGTCTAATATAGACACTTGTATACAATTCTGTATTGTTTCTGCTCTGGCCAGACAAGAACAGATATGGTTTCTATACATGATTTACTCGGTCATGTCTCTCTCATGCATGTTTCTATAGGCGACCCTTGAATCATATTTATCCATATAGCATTCCATCATATTTAAAGTGCACTTAGTGCCTTGTACAGATAGCCTATGCAACATCGCAAGATATCTTTAATCTACAATGTTTATGTGTCTGCAGGACTTTATGCTCTTGAGAAACTCCTTATATATGTATAATTCCGTCATTTCTGGTACATACGTGTGAGGTTGCTTTACCACTGCTTCCTTAGCCTTGGAATGCAACGCTTCAATAATTCTACCAGTACAGGTAGCATTGTAATTGAGATCATCTGCTATCACTCTTCCAGATAACCATCATTTGGTATAGCTCTGCGCCCACACTATTCCAACATCACATGTGCAGGCTCACAGATTTATACTTCTCCTTACAGGTGGTATTGTCATTATATTGCTCTATTTGTCTTACAGATTAGAACTTTGGGCAAAGCTTAGCTCAGGATGAAGACTTCATCGGTCTATGAGCTGACCTGTCCTCAGTATGAATTTCTGGTGGACACGGGAGATAAATCAACTTACCCTTCAGGCACGAAGCAAAATACATTGACACACTCTCAAACAGCTCTTGCAACCAGGTCACCACAACAGGACTAAGCATTTTTGGAAACTCCCTCTACCTTGCCTCCTCAGGGTTCGACATGATTCCATTTGCAGAACAGCAAGAGACGGAGTGAACAGAGCCAAGTTCCTTCTCACTCAACAGACATATGAACAGGTTACATGGATCAAACATCCCATAACCCATCCCAAAATGATAATTCCAAACAATATCCTCCCCACTCTGATGGCCTATTTCTGTTGTGACCAGCAAAACATCAATATTGTGGGCTCAATCACTAACAGCCTGGCTTCCAGTACAACAAACTCGACTTTTGCAGACAAATGCGGGGACCAGTCTAACCGTCATACCACCTCAAGATACTCATTCGGCACGATGCCACAAATAGTTCCTCATGTATCAACAGATATTGCTTCACAATTTCTCAACACTCTGCCACAAGAAGAGACTCTTTCCTCAGTAGCTGTCTCGAAGTCACAGTTTCTAATCCAGGGCATTCTAGGAGTTTAGTGAGCAACAGATGTCATCAGTCTTAGCCAGCCAAGTCGCAAGCATTACAGGGGACCTTAGCCTCACTTCATGCAACCAAGATGATATTGCTTGTTCTCCAGTGCAGTCAGCTATTGTACACTATCCGAAGATTCAGCCTTCTGAGCCTCCATTGAGGACGTTTTCCACCTTTGACCCCCGGAGTTTTGTCCTCCTCCTCCCAATTCCATCAACAACTTGGACCAGGGATCCAACGTCTGTTGATCTGACAACAGAATGGAAGTCAGACTTCCGCAATCTGGGAGAGCTACAGATCTTCTGACCTGCCTTCATCAGTTCATCAGTGGTTCTACCTTTGCCACACACAAATCTTTCATTTGGTAACCACAGCAGTTAACAGTAATATTGCAACTTTGGGGATGATGAAGACACACTCCATAATTATGGACAGGATTGCTTTGATGATGCTCAGCAGTTAGTGTGCTAAATAGTTGCTGTGGCTTTGATGTTGGACTTTCATCTCAATGGCTATCTTCCAACAGACAGAACATGACTTATCTTCTCCCACTTCATATATCTTGGGCCATGATTGTGAGTTGGTCTCAAGATTGACCCGAATAATTAAGAGAGCCACTCAAAACATTTTGGCCTGTGTGGTAACTGCAGCTACAAATTTTAAATTGGCAGAATGCAACTTAATGATCTCTGCCTGCACTATCCTGAAGGACCACCATAAAGCCAAGCTAAGACAACAACCTTTATCCTCTAACCTTCTGTTTCACGGCCAGATTGAAAAAGTCTGCAAACAAGCCACCGAAGAGACCAATTTCCCTCCCTCCCACAACCACAGCTTCGAAACATGGATAGTATGGAAATCAACAAAAGGACCCAAGGGCCACTCATAGGATATGAACTTCTGAAACTCGTTGTCGAAGCTTCACCCAGCAATAACCACAGTTCTCACATACCAAAGCAGATATAGCACAGAGATGGTGCTATCGTTCATTCCAGACTTGGTTGCAAAGTCAAATGGCTCTCTTCATCTGGTCATTGACCTATGCTTCCTCAATCAATTTATCCATGCCCCTTGGTTCTTAATGTAAACAACACAGCGTGTTTTGAATGCCATCCACGAGATAGACTTTGCCATCTATGTGGACTTAAATGGCGCATACCTTCATGCCCCTATTCACATGGCTTCCAGGACGTTCCTGTGATTCACCTATTAAATTTATACCAATTCAGGGCACTCCCACTGGGGCACAGCATTGGCCCCTGAGGCTTCACTCATATGATGAATCGAGTAATGGTGCATATCCAGATCATTTCTATGGTTGCAACATCAGGTAATTACCTGGACGACATCCTGCAGAAACATCAGTGAGTTAAATATCCCTTATTACCAATCTGGACTTCTCGTCTACAAGGAAAGATCCGACCTAGTACCATCTCAATAATTGGTTCACCTAGGTGTGGAATTCAATACACAGCAACATATTTCATCTCCCTCAAGATCAGGCATTGAAATCCGACCCATAGTAGCACCTTTACTTTCTTGGAATTCTATCCACACGGGAATTTCTTTGCCTACTAAGCTTGCTCATTGCGGTGGCGGACCTCATGGTCCTTGGTCGCCTTCGTATGTACCCATTGTAAATGATTCTTCTGCCCAAATGGAGGCCTAAAGTTTGCCCACTCCACCATCCTATCACTATCCACACAAAATGGCGGCTCCATCTGCAGAACTGGGGCAACATAACTTGGTTCACAGCGGGTATACATCTACCAGTACAACCGAGATTACAGTTAGTACCGATGCAAGTACAGAAGGTTGGAGAGCCTACCTTCTACCATCCTTTTGGGAAGCCAGCAGTGCATACTCTCCCTAGGTATAACATCTGCACATCATAAATTCTAGAAATGACGGCCCTTGTGAAAGCCTTTCACTGGCGCAGGAATGTTTGTATGGCAAGGGATCTCTCATTCTGTATGATAACTCTACAGTATTGACTTATCTCAAACGACAAGGAGGAACCATGTTCAAAGACCATTGCATTCTGATGTGGGACTTTCTAAAGTGGTGTTTCAAGGTCATCTTATTCCAGGACTCCTAATGTACTAGCTGAAGCTTTGTCCTGAAACAGTAAACTAATACAGACAGAATGGTCTTTTCATCACGTGGTTTTCATTCAGATATGTACCCCATGTGACCGACCGTTGGTGGACCTGTTTGCAACAAGGTGGAATACCAACTCATAACCTTCGTATCTCCAGTCCCGGACTCTCAGTCTGGGCAGTTGATGCTCTATCGATAGTTTGGAAGCAGGCTGGTTGCATACACCTACCCTCTAACACCTCTGTTTCCAAAAGAGATAGAGAAAGCAAGAGAATCGGAGTGTCGCCTTATCCTCGTTGCACCAATTGGATGGGAGAAGCCGTGGATCAATGACCTTATCAATCTTGCAACGGGAACTCCTCGGAGAATTCTCATTTTTCCTCATCTGCTCGAACAACCATGACGACAGTTGTTTCATTCCTACTCAGAGCTATGAAACCTACATGTCTGGATCATAAAAAAAACAAAACAACAGAATTCAGAAATAAACGATTCTCACAACCAGTCGTAGAGAGAATCTCTCAAGCAAGAAGGTCCTCCACTCTGAAAGCATTCAATGGCAAATGTCACGTTTTCACCAAGCCTTGCACAGACAAACACATCTTTCATCGCCAGGCATCTCTACCACAAATAGCTAACTTCCTCTGGTTCATTGTAGAGAGAAAGTTCGCACAGAGTACGATAAAAGGTTACCGCTCCGCAATAGCTGGCACCTATCATCATCATGGAAGAGAGGATATCGAACAAAAGAAGGACTTATGTGACCTATTCCCTAACTTTGAGTATACAAGACCATAAATGTTTGCCATGTGCCCATGTGGAACTAGCTGAACAAGACATATCTGAATCACTTTCAGGGGCATCTCTGACGCACCTTTCATACAAGACCTGTTTTATCATGGCATCAGCGACTGCAGTCAGAATTAGCCAAATACATGCCCTATCAGCAGACCTGAATTTTGTGCAGTTCCGACAAGATGGGCCAGTCTTACTCATGACGGCATTCTCTTTCATCGCCAAGAACTGGCTTTCTTCCACGGGTAACCAGACGTTCATCATGACGCTTCTGTCTAGTCTGGACACATCAGCTGAAGGCCACCTACAAGACCCAGTTCGGGCTTTCAGTTGGTACCTTAATAGAACAGAGCCGTTTGCATCGAGGGAGATAACCTCTCGTTTTACTTTTCAAGACAGGACAGGAGCATATATCAACACAGACTATCTTGTCCTGGATTAAGTGGTTTATTCGCTCAGCTTATAGGGAAATAACCCCAACTCAAATGAAGTTATTCTGCATTTCGGTTCATGAGGTTAGAGCAGTTGCCAATAGCCTAGCATTCAACCGGAACTGTTTGCTAACCAACATCATTCAGGCTGTGGGGTGGAGATCAAAGACCACTTTCTCTAGATTTTATCTCCAAGATCTGTCATCCCGGAGGGCTTGAATCGATCTGGTAGGACCTATATCCGCAGCTTAACAGGTCACCCTTCCAGGTCTATTGACAGCTTCTTTAGACTCGGCTTCATGACTTAAGCTGGATTTGCAGGGGTTAAATTTATTCCCTATTTGAAACCGCACCCCGACAGATGGAGTCCTCTCCACTCGGGTTACCTAGAAGCTGTCTCACATACCTTAGGGCACCGGAGATGGTTATCTCCAGGATAAGGGGATGTACCTCCCACCTACTCGTACCTATTCTCCTAAGTTATTGTGATTGGGCATTGTATTTGAAGAAGAAACCAATTTTTCCTAGTAAAATGTTTCTTCGAGAATACTTACCCAATCATAATACACATACGCCCTCCCAGCCTCCTCGCAGTTACATCTATCGAGAGCGTACCTTCGGCTCCAGTATTAACTGATGTATTGTTAGGCTGTGCCAACAAATCTTATACCTAGCCGGCCTCAGGTGGCTTGACAAAGTGTGGTTGGTGGAAATCTTGTGCTCAAACGTAACAAGTTTTTGCTCACATGGAGTAAATGTTTAGACTTGATGATTTGAGCTAGCAAGAACTTTGGTGTCATAAGTGCCACATGCCCAGTAGATCAGAATTTGGTTATATGTTTCTGCTATCATTTTAACTAATTCTGTTTCATCTATGCAAAGTTAGTAATTATCTTCATCTTCTTCCTCCACCGTAGTATGTTTTGGTACAGCTTTGAAATATCATTGGAAATACATGTAGTTTAGCAACACAATTGTCTTCCTCAAGTTCCAGAGCCCGTAGATGAAATTGATGGCAACAAGGACCCTGTCATTACATTTGACATTAAAATCCCATTCGACCGAGTCAACATGAGCAAAATCAAAGAATATGTTTCTCTCACAAAATAAACATTGCAATGTCTACTTGGCGCAATCTTACTATATGCCCAAATACATTCGTCGCAATACAGACTGCTTTGTAACTTGGTCAACTACGGCATAGATTCCATCGTGCATAATCGTTTTTCATGAGGCCACTATCGGCAGCAACCATGATTTTATGGCTTTTCATTCCGATGCAGACACAGTTCCAGAAATGTATCCCAAGGATTTTAAGGAATTTTTTTCTGCCTGACAAGTTTGGGGCCATCCATTTAGTACGTACGCAAAAATCTGGCCAAGCTTGACCCCTCCTTGTACACATGCGTACTTTTTTACACCGCCCCACCTGCGTACGTACGCTTGACGCACCCCCACCCCCCAATTCTATAGAACGGCCTATATTTCATCCACGCAGAAACGATCAAGGATTAATAATATTACGTGTTTAATAAAACCTAGTCCACCGATGTTGAATGTCTGCCTGAATCAAAGAAATAGGCTGAGTAACTTTAATAAGTTTGTCTAGTGTCCGCTAAAATTCAAACGCCGACTGAACCCAGTCGAAGAGGTTACGTATTATAGGAATATCGTCAACAGGCGCAATGTCAGGCTGAAGCAGAGCAGCATTAGCTGCAGTCTCCTGGGCCGCCGTCTCAATATCCACAGCGTCGCTGACGTCATCATCCAGCTTTTGATTGTTCTCACTGTCAGTAGACTCAATAGTGTGAATGAGCTGATGTCGTTTTACACTGGCCTGCGACGAGTAATACACGCCGCACACTGAACATGTGCGCTTGATAATTTCAGGTTGTGCAAGTGACGGACAGTGCATATCAAATGACGCGTTCAAAGGAACTTTTGATGATCCAAAAGCTAGCAGCTGAGCAAGTGAACTATAGTACGCGTGCGTCAGATCCTTTACAGATTCTGGATCAGGAATGCTAAGATCAGCTGCAGAATGTGTCAGTACAAGACGTCCGGGCAGGAAACGTTTAGAAAAGTAATTTTTCCATGAAGTGCGCCATGGGCGACAGCAGACGGAATCATCACACTTAATGATCTGAAGAAAATATTGACTTTGCCTGACGTGACGCGCGTCCCATTTGACTTCTGGTTCACTGGGTGATTCACGCTCTACTGAGTCAATGTATTCTGCATGGACATCATGCTTATCTAATACGACTGCGGACCATACTTCTGCCAGTGTTTTTCCTGCTTTCTCAAAGTTCTGCTTTTCCAACCCCGCGTCTGTTGTTTTTCCTGATGCATTGAGACGTGACCAGTAGTGATCATGAGGTAGCACTAGTCCGGCTAGCTCTCGGCTCGGTGGAGCCAGCCGGCGCTCATCTCTGTTGTAGGCTGAAAAATGTGGTGCGTGGGTGCCTGACAAATGCACATCCAGATCCCAGTCAACAAATCTAGCGGCTGAAACCTGTAGAGGTTTGGGAAATCTTGGATTCTCTTCCGGTCCTCCATCACTCGCCGTGACCACTATTGGTTTCACACGACCATCAGCTGTGCACATCACTGGCTGAAAACTTGGAATTGAGCGCAGACGTTCCATATCATGACCATGCGTAAAAGCTGTACTGCTGCCGTGTTTCATTGAGCGCACTGCAATATACGTAGGACCGGAGTATGTTACAGCATCGACTAACGTTCCTGGAGTCACGACACAGGCAGCATAGACAGATGTGATCAGTTTATGGTGAGACGCGACAGCAAAGTCGTGATCTGGCAAACGCACTGTATACTCGAGATGCATCAGTATAGGCGCCTTCACTTTAGCCTTGTCGTCTTGGCTGAGGTAGAAGCACACGTCTACTCCAAACATAGAATAGATTTCATCTAGGTATGACAGATGCAAATGCTGAATCTTTGTGACGGTCGTGAGCGGTATTGGCAGCTCTTGTCAGTTGCACAGGTACGGTCTTTATGTGACGTTTGCTTTCCATTGAGCTGGATCGTCTTGGAAGAAGCCGCAGATACGTCGCCGACCTCGACAGATGATAGCCTTGTTTCGATAAGGTTTTATGTAGGTCATCTAGTGTCTTACACGATCTCAATTCCTGCGACCGGCGCCGGTCGCTGTCAGCAGCACCAATCGAAGCAGTATCAATAATTGCTTCGAGAAAATCACTTGTAAACTTTCGTAGTTTTGGCTCCAGATTCGGATGTTCTTCCGCTATATCTTCCTCGATTATGAGGCCTGCATGTCTTAAATGTAGTAAAGCTAATAGCTGTTCTTGGGCTTCAGAGACGTCACTTTGAGCACTGGTCTGTTGTGGAATTTCTGCTGTTTTCATGATCCTGGCGGTAGGTTCAGACATGGCTGAAGTCGACGGACTTGATGCAGCGTCGCAGCCGATATAGGTGGCAACACATCAGATGCAGCTGAAATCATGATTGTAGGTGCTAAAGCGTCAACGTCAGCAGGAGAGGATATCTCGCGCACATCAGGCTTCGATACAATCGTCACTGGTGCCGGTGCTGGTGCTTGCACACGTGACCAGAAAGATAGAAGATTGCTTCTGCTCGCCAATGCGTTACTTGCTAGATCAGCAGTAAATATTCATACGTAGTTTCATCACGCTTTATTTTATCCCATAACGGATTAGTTTCTTTTTGTTGTTCTTGTTCACTAGCTTGCGGCTTAGCTTTACACACAGCTTTGTACAGTTATACTTGACCGTATTATCTATCCTGACTGAATATTCAAAAACACTTTTATTATGATCTTTAAACACAGTTATTAAATTCGGTGAACTAGTCTCTATGTAATGAGTGCGTCGAATGAACAACTGTTGTACTAATAGTAGACCGATGTACAGACGAGTGTTAGTACTAAAGTCGGGGCAGCAGCAGCTGCACGAACAGAGCACCGCGTCAGCTAAAATCTTGAGCCAGCGGCAGTCAGCAGTGAGGCCAGATTGAAGGATGTGTAATCCATGGGGCAGGCCGCCAGACTGTGTCAGACTCGTTGCTGAGCTGCGTGATAGCTAGTAATCAGGGGTACGGTGGTATACAAGTGACACCTCTCCCAAAGTCCTACTTCCCCTGGTAGCTCCCCTGGTAGCTGTGGCTCATTTGAAGGCCAATGTAGACAAATTATTATCGAGGTTTCATTCCACCCCGTTTCCTATGCGTACGTACATTATCAGTAGACCCCCCCCCCATACGCAAGCGTATGCATTTGGGTTAACCCCCTCCCCCCATCCATGCGTACGACCTAAATGGACGGCCGCTAAATTGCTGACAGCATTTGTTTATATCCAGCATACATGACAGATTTATTGCTAATATATTTGTCTTTCGCTGTGGAATTTTGTGCAATGGCGCTTGTACTTTTTACCTCTGTGAAACAGCACACGCGGTGATATCAGTTTGTTAAAATAACTATTCCGACAAGGCGAACCGGCGTAATGGCATTCAATGAGCCTTTCCGTGTTATTGTTCTTACTTTCGCCGGCGTAATGGCGTTCATTGATCTTTTCCGTCTTACTGTTCTTACTGAAAACCATGTACCAGATGCTAAATTTGTTCATCTGAATATAAATGTGAATTCCAATATTTGGTTACATTGGTGGTTAAGCCTGCAGACTGTATAAATCATATATTCAAATTTGATGAATCTTTTTAGAACGGTATAATACACAAATTTCTTGCATTTCATCACCGATGAAAATTCCAAGGGAACTGCCCTCTCCCAAATTAAATAATGTTGATGAAGTATTCTTATATGTGATTCATGTTTTAACATATAAATAGAGAGGGATGTATTAGGACAGTGACTTTTTCTTATATTTTGCTGAGTGCATAAAATTAAACTGCTTAGTTGATGTGATGTTATGCATGTAGAATCTAGAAATGTTGCATATATATTCCAGAAAAGAGAAAAATTATGCTTAGTTCAATGTCAGTTTTACAGACAAATCATAATTTTGAATATCAGTTTAGATCATATAAGAATGCATTATGTTCATTAGAGTTATGGTGTTGAAAAGAGCAGCACTGGTTGATTATATTTATACTATGTGGATAATACATTTCCTTATTTAAAAGATATATACAATTACATTTTATCGGGAAGTATGATTGTATGCATGCATTGATGGAAACAGCAATACAAAAACTGCTACCACTAATGACGACAGCCACCGTTAAAATGATACATATTTTACACGCAAAAACTAACTGAAAAGGAAACAAAAGTAGATATATATTGGTTTCAACACATTCTTTGGGACACACACACACACACACACACATATATAAAATTATTACTCTACACACTCATATTATAGTGAGGGAAGTGCAAATAAAAACAACTTTATTTCTGCATATATGTCGTGAATTGCTACGTGTTACTAAGCGTGTCTTGATGCTTTGTCCGAAAACAATATGGCGGCAGCCGGGAACAGTGACATCATGGTCTATTTTTAGCACAAGGTAGATTTCAGTACAAGTGCCATTGTTTTGTATGCAGTGCCATTTGAACGAGTAAAACACGCAAACAGAGCCGAAGTCGTGCGCAAGTACGTAGAGCAACAAAAAGTATTCTGTGGGCGTGTTTTCACTAATGATATTGGTCAATCGGAATGAATTAAAAATGTGGCTCAAAAATGATTTATCTCAATGTCTACATAAGCAGTATCCACACACGACAAAAGCAAAATAAGCATCAGGATCAAAAGTCACCCATGCGGTCTTAACAACATTGTTGCTGTCGCTAAATACAAAACAGGAAAGCTAGAGCATATTTCACAAGTGCAACTGGACACACTAAAGGAATTAATTAAGCAGAGTTTGTAGCCTTGTGCATCGCCATGGCCAGAACCAGAAGAAGTGATTCAGGAAGCAGCGACAGAACCTGGTGGAATATTTGAACCATTTGGTCTGCCGCCTTCAGATATTGTTTCCAAATATACGACTTGCAGTGGCAAGTCGTGTGTCCTTAATTCAGTGCAGGTACATCACCCAGATATCCCAGCCCATTGTTACCACTATTTATTTTGCTGAAGCGCGTCATCGGAGAAAACCCGCGACAGACACAAATGCACCATTTGCAGCAAAACGAAATCAAGATTTGTTAGAGTGGGTGGCTGCAACACTGAATTTCCTAAGCTGCCTATCGTCGTTTTAGATACATAACCGAACTAAACACATACTTGATATCAGTCCTAATGAACTGTTTGTTTTTCTTGCATGAGATTTATTGTGCTTGTAGTGCTCTAGAGGCAGCGATAAATGTTAATATAAACTTTCCCGCTGCTGAATCAGCAATCTTGAAACCAGACATAAGGCTGATATATAAGGTGTTGATGTAGTCTGACAAGTGAGTCATAGTATATATGCCATGGAATAGACATGTGTCTGTAGAAACATGTCTTTGCCTTTCTCATTACAAACCCAAACATTACAATGACGACGAGGATGTAACTAAAAAAATCGATGTGAGAATGAGGACGATTGTGAAATTCTACTCAGAGAATTATTACAGACCAGCTGCCATGTTGTACACTTGTCGTAAAAGTCTTCTTGTCTGATAATGGGAGCAAGTTTGCCTCAACTCCCACCATTCTCAGTCCACGAAAACCTGATATCCGATGGAAGAAGTGGGCGACATTCTGATCGGAATGATTATGAGAGACACAAAACGTCAGCGTGTGCTAGTTTTACATGATGTCACTGAGGAAGTAAATGGTATTTTCGTGTATTTCGTGAAGAGATGGACCGATACATCTTCTTACATTTACTAGTGCTCTGGAACTCGGAAAGGCAAACAAAAGAAATAGAAAAATCTTCGAAAGATGGAGAGAGAATGCCAATGTCATAGCAAAAGGCAACAACAAAGAACAATACACAAACCAAAGATGCAGAAATTGTGGTGGCGAGTATCCACACAAAGATAGGCAGTGCCCAGCAAAAGGGAAACAATGTAATACCAGAAGAAAAAAAAATCATTTTCCAAAAGTTGTTTGATTAAGACTCAAGGTAGAAAACAAAGTTAAGCAAGTGGAAAGTCCACGTGATAAATGTAGTACATCTAAAAGCTCAGATGAAGAATACACCAATGGCCTAAAATCTGGAAACAAAGTCAATACTCTTAATCCATAACAGACTAAAACAATGCTAGAATTAGATGGAAAAAGAATAGAAGTACTGATTGGCACCGGTTCATGCATTAAGGTCATGGACGAACATACATTTGCGAAGCTGAAACATAAACCTAAACTGCAGAAAACAAAAATAAAAATGTATTTGCCTATGGGTTGGTAACCACATTACATATAGCTGGCAAGTTTGAAGCCAAGATTAAGACAAAGGAAAGGTTCAAGACAGCATAATATATTGAGCTATGAAACAAGCACGCACTTACTAATAATTCCAAGAATGGGTGCTACAGTGAAGGGCAAGTCTAATGACTTGTGCAAGTTCACCGATAACTTAAAGGAATTGGAAAAGTAAAAGGCATACAGATACACTTACGCACTGATGATAATGCAGTCCCAATAACTCAGCCTTACCGACCTATACCATTCCACATTCGGAGGATCGTTGAAATAAAGCTGGAAAGACGAGAAAAATTAGACATTATCGAGAAGGTAGTTGGACCATCTTCCATGGGAATCTCCAGTGAGTACCTGTGTTGATATGCGTTTTCCCAATGAAGCGGTACTACGTGATAGACACCTCACATCAACGATAGACGATCTTATAGTAGATCTCCAAAAGTTTAATTAAACCAACAGTTGTCACATTTACCATGATAACGATTCAGTAAAGATCCCGTTCAAGACCATGATCACCTAAGACAAATATAGATGGCCTTCGCATAATGAATACAATTTACATTAAAATATAAACCGTTGTTACGTTATGCCAGTAATTTTTTCATCAATACATTAATCTAAAATGATCCATAAAAAGAGGTAAACATCATACTGAACAAAGACGAGAAATATATTTAGTAGAGATTCCATAATACGTTAATGAAAGAAGACGACAAAATAACACTGAAAATGGCATTAAGCCTGTAGATAGCTTTAGATTGATGTGGCAGTACGAAGATCAGCTGGCTAAAAAGTTAATGACAAAACGTTTACATGGTTACAATACAGAATGTAACGGCAGAGCATATGTAGCTACAATCACACCTAAGTATTTGAGAAAAGACATGTACTCATACGAATGCATTGACTGCTTTGAAAAGTTAATTAAACAGATATACCATAGAGATACATGTTTTACTCACTGCTTAATGATTCATCAATTTAATGATGATTACAGTTAAGTAAATGTTGTCAATAAACATTTCAGTCTGCATACACAAGTGTGATCTACATGATTATTACGTTAATAAAAACGCATTAATGGTAAGCTAACTTCTTGAAAATTCAGGAAATGTGTAGGAGAAAGTGCAAACAAGGCTCTGTTCAATATTATAGTGCACCAGGACTATTTTATTATGTGAGTTCAAATATATCAGAACTTGACCTATTAATAGACTATGCCTCGTTCTTGATGACTGACAGTGAAATAAGTATTGGAGACAAGGAATTAAAATTGTCGCATAAGCCACGTGCTAATGTATCTCTGACAGGTCTCAAGTCTGCTTATTTGAAATGACTCCCTTTGTATTTTTATGATATGGATATTCATATCCTCAGCTTATCGGTAGCCTAAGCCATTGACCTATCTTGAGAAAATAATTATGTTTATTGCATTGCGAGTATAATATTCACACCATCAGCAATACTAAGAAAACAGTTCAGACCACCTTCACTTGATGTCTGCAAAGTAAAAAGAAAGAAAGCACTAAACCCCAAACCAAGTCAACCACTTACTCCCAGTCTAGTGCAACACGGGGCTCAGCAAATTTCATTATAGTCAATGAGGAACAGTGTTGTTAACTAAATTCACAGGAACATGAAAGACATTAACCTTTCAGAAAGGGGTTGTTACAAAAGAAGACATTAATTTACTGGTAACGAGAGGAATTAGGTGGGTTGGAGTCTGAAGTTGTGACCCAGCTTTTTGAAAAAAATTAAAACGGAGTTGAAAAGAGATTTAGAGCAGTAACTAACAAATAGGATCAAAGGCTTGGAAGAAAGAGTAGAGTCGCGTGGTTTTGAAATGAACAATTAAAAGAAAATCTAGACAATATAAAAACTGAAATATGGATTTGAAAGAGGAATTCGATACATCAACATATCGGGCAAATGAAGCAATGCAGAAGGTAAATCACAATGAACAGCAATCCAGAAAACACAATGTGAAAATGTTTGATATGCCTGAGACAAAATAAATATATGGGAGCCAAAATTGCTTAGAGTGTGAAAGAAGCTACAAGTAAATATGTGGACCAGAAAACATGCCTGCCATATACAGTATTCCATTTCCAACAGCTGTATAAGTAGCAAACGACTTTGGCAGATATAAAAATATATTGATATTTCTTTTGTTTCAAAATAATTATGAACATATTATCCAATCAGTAAATAAAATATGGCAACCAAATTTTAATACAGATTTTCTATATTGTGAATAATTCTTGACCGAGTTCTGTTTAAATTCTGTCATAATAGAAAATTCCAATAAAAGTGCTGTTCTTCTTGTGCTCAATGAAAGGAAGTTCTATAGCTATGATAAACATGAGTAGTTAATGGGGGCGATCGCGGGACAATGGGGACGCCCATTAAAAACAGGTTCCCGGAAATCGCGGAACAAAAGGCATTTTAACATGGGTGGGCCTGTCTAGGGACAATGGGAATTTAACATAGGGAATGTATAGCAACAATGTATTAGGTCTGTCTAGAGACAATGGAAATTGAACAGGGGTGACGTCACGGTACTGGACACTTGGGAAACAACGATAATAATGTTGCAAGTGGCTGACCTCAATCGGGCGGATCAGTGAGGAACTGTGTTGCCAGGGGTTGACCTGAATATGCGCTGCTATAGGTAGGGACAAACACAATCGAGACATAGACATAGAGACATAGACATACATAGATTTATCTACATAAATCTATCAAACAAACAACTAAATAATGGATAAAAAAAAATTAGGCAAGAGAGAACAGACATCTCGTCGAGACATATGAGTGGCCCTGAAAAGGTTTGTTTAACTTTCTTCTATTTTCTCTCTTCCCTCCTTCTTTTCTACCAACAGCTCATCTTTTGCAGGACATTTTTCGTCTTCTTCTTTTTCTCCTTCTCCTCCTTCTCTTTTTCCTCTTCTCATTCTCATCTTCTTTCATTAATTTGTGATTGGGGGCCCCGAGTGGCCGAGTGGTCTAAAGCGCTCACCGTTACGGATCACTGCAATCTCGCCTCTGTCTGCGTGGGTTCGAGTCTCGGGCTCGGCCAATGTGGTTATGTGAGAAAGCTTGCCGGTAGCTTCTCGTGGGTCGGTGGTTCTTTCCGAGTTCTCCCGGGTTCTTCCTCCACCATTAATACTGGCCGCCATGTATAGCCTATCTTGTGCTGAAAAATGGCGTTAAACCCTATGACAACAAAAAAAAATTAATTTGTGATTGTATGCTCTCATCTGTTCTTTTTCCTCCTTGTCCACTTTGATCATGTCTCTTAATCTTTCCTTGGCCTTCCTCAAAGTATTTATCTCCATCTTCACTCTGGGGGCTATAACACCCATAAGTAGTAATGTGGGGCTGTTTACGGACAATGGGAATTAGCATTACAGACCCCACCCCACCTCCCCGGGCACGTTTACGGACACGATTTATACGGACAAAAAAATCACCCTGGGCACGTTTACGGACAATGGGAAAATACATTACAGACCCCCTGGGCACGTTTACGGACAAGATTTATACTGACAAAAAATCACCTTGGGTCTGTCTACAGACAATGGGAATTTTGTATAGCGACTAGCACACCTTGGGACTGTATAACGTCAATGAGAATTTTGTATAGCCACTAGCACACCCTGGGATAGTATAGCCTCAATGGAAATTTTGTATAGCTAGCACACCCTGGGATAGTATAGCCTCAATGGGAATTTTGTATAGCGACTAGCACACCCTGGGACTGTATAGCGTCAATGGGAATTTTGTATAGCGACTAGCACACCCTGGGACTGTATAGGGTCAATGAGAATTTTGTATAGCGACTAGCACACCCTGGGACTGTATAGGGTCAATGAGAATTTTGTATAGCGACTAGCACACCCTGGGATAGTCAATGGGAATTTTGTATAGCCTCAATGGGAATTTTGTATAGCGACAAGAGGAATGGAACAGGTAAGGTGACCTCACGGTACTAGACAGTTGCAACAATGTAGCAAGGACCGTGACGTCATGCCGCCTGGGTCATTTCTATATACAAACACGAATCATTCGCGTCCGTGTTTGCGTATAGCATGTACCGTGACGTCATGCCACCTGTGTCATTTCTATATACAAACACGAATCATTCGCGTCCGTGTTTGTGGATATTATAACTCTCTATACACAAGCCATCAGCCAATCAACAGTACTAAAAACAGCAACTATAAAAAATCAGCCACTGTTTCGTAGACTGATGGCTTATACCAAATTACTTAAATACATAGAATCACGAATCATTCGTGTTCTACATCAATTTAATTCCTTAACTCCTAGACACTTGCAACAATGTAGCAAGTACCGTGACGTCATGCCACCTGTGTCATTTCTATATAAAAACACGAATCATTCGCGTCCGTGTTTGTGTATAGCAAGTACCGTGACGACACTTGCAACAATGTAGCAAGTACCGTGACGTCATGCCACCTGTGTTATTTCTTTACAAAGTTTGAATCATTCGCGTTCGTGTCAGTGAATAGTATAGTATAGTATTTTTTAGGCAAGAAAGAATAAATATCTTTTCGAGGCAGTGGAGTGGCCCTGAAAAGGGTCTTTGTCGCGAACGCATAAACACACCATACTTACTATCACACAAACGGACGAGAACGCATAAACATACCATATATACTATCCACACAAACGGGAAGAGAAGAAAAAATAGACCCATATCTACTATCCACACAAACGGGAAGAGAAGAAAAAACAGACCCATATCTACTATCCACACAAACGGGAAGAGAAGAAAAAACAGACCCATATCTACTATCCACACAAAAAGGGAAGAGAAGAAAAAACACACCCATATCTACTATCCACACAGACGGGAAGAGAAGAAAAAACACACCCATATCTACTATCCACACAAACGGGAAGAGAAGAAAAAACCCATATCTACTATCCACAGAAACGGGAAGAGAAGAATAAACACGCCCATATCTACTATCCACACAAACGGGAAGAGAAGAAAAAACACACCCATATCTACTATCCACACAGACGGGAAGAGAAGAAAAAACACACCCATATCTACTATCCACACAAACGGGAAGAGAAGAAAAAACACACCCATATCTACTATCCACACAAACGGGAAGAGAAGAAAAAACAAACCCATATCTGCTATCCACACAAACGGGAAGAGAAGAAAAAACATACAATATTTACTATCCACAACAACGGACGCGAATGCATAAAACACACACCTATTTACTATCCTCACCAAATGAGAATGCATAAAACATACACCTATAATACTATCCACACCAACGAACGCGAATGCATAAAACCCCTACTCAGTTTTAGTGTCGGAACGCTATGATAGCTCATGTCATGGTGAGGGATAGAGAGAAGTCAAAGAGCATTTGTAATGATACATTTTTCTGAAAACAAACAACAGACACATTTTTTTCAAAACAACATTTTTTATTCAACAAACAACTAATCACTAACAAGTAACAATAACATCAATCAAATTATTTTTGACAAGGTTGACAACGTTGTAAAATCATGTGAGATTTCCATTGATGGAAGTCATGAGGCCATTGATGTACACTACGTTTCCTAGCTAAAGACAAAAGATAACCATAATGGTCACAAAACCATCGATCTACCTTCTCATCGTTTCTAGAAGAGTGACGATCAAAATAAGTCACTAATTGTTCTAACGGATATCCAAGACTGCGTTGATGAAGAAAATACACACAATATTGTCCACACACCATGGAATCTGTGCCTTGTAATTTCACATTATTTAATCGTGTCGTCTGGGCATTTCTTCTCATAAAGTCAATGATGTCGTCTTCCAAAGGGGGTAATCCATACGAATGAAAATATTCCACGCAATCCTCTTGAGGGAAGTAGACGGCAACCCAGTGGGTTCCTGGAAGGTGACTGTCGTCCGTGCTGATGACATAAGCTTGATGGTCTTGAGGTTTGCGATGAGGTAGTTCATCTTTAGCGCACACGACAGGATTCCAAGAAGCAGTATACGAACTATTGTTCAAAAGGTAATAAAGTTCCCAGGTATCCATTTTTTTTTGTGCTGTTTTTTTGTTTTTTTTTCACAGGTAATGATAAGTCATCAATTCAATTCTGACTTTTTGTTTGAAACGCTCTGTCAAGTAGCCATTTCTTCGCCTTGTCTCCGCACTTTGGGCTAAAAGAGCTTAGATGCGATAGATCTCTAGAGTACTCAATGGAGGGCAGGAATGATCACGCAAGCCTTTATACCACTCATGCAACACTTCTTCTTCCGAGATGAGACCCTGAGCGTCGTCCAGATACTCGTCCAATTTTTCCTCTTGACTCATCATCATACATTTATCGTGTTGGATTTGACTGGGATGATCGTTTTGACAACCATAACAATATTTCTTACTCAATTCCGTAATTGTATTCGCCAGGTGTTTAGCAAAACAGGACACTAAATGTTGTTCTTGTTCTGACCATCTGGACGTGACCACTACCTCGTCCTCTTTGTCTTGGTCTTGGGGTTCTGTTTTCACGCTATCCTCCCATTCCATGTCCAAAGATTCTCTATCGTTCAATGAGGGATAGGAGTTTTCCATTGTTTCTAATAGTCTAGAATGATTTCCCTCAAACTGTTGATTTCGATGGTGTTATCGAATTCGGCATACAGGATGATGTTGACCGTCTCGGTGAGAGCTTCTGCAAACTGAAGTTCCACACGCAGTTGACCAGATTTTATAGGGTGCAAATATCCCTCGTCGCTGCCTTGGTCTGGAGTGAAATCAAAAGCCCACAAAGTGTAACCTCCTTCATAATCTTCGTACGAAATGCCGTGACTGGTGTTGGCTCCTAGCTGTCCAGTAGCTTCGTAAAGGGACAAGTATGATCTCAAATAATTCTTCTGGCCAATGTTAGATTCGAAGGGTCTGGTACACAAGGTCTTGCCATCGCGACTGACTTCGATCTTGGACACTCTGTAGTGCTTAAACTGGAAAGGATTTTGATCGTGGGCTTCGTTGAGGGCTACATTACTTACGATGCCAACGATTAAACGTTTGGGTAACTGTCCTTGGAACAAATGATCTTCGATCTTGGATCGGAGTCCAGCAGCAATGGTGAATGTTTTCACTTCTACACGTCGTATCGGATACTTGGCGGTCGATCTGCTCAATGTTTGACTGATGTCGTTTCCCGCTTTAGGTAACACTTCTACGCGACGCACGTAAAGTCTGGCTTCTTGGATGATGGTTTTGTACTCGATGGCATGAGCCATCAAATGGAAAGCGACACTGCTGAGATTGACTGGTTCAAGATGGCGGCGCTATAATACTGTTGTCGAATAGCTGTGCTAATGTTTTAAATAGTTTTATTTGCTTTCTTGACCTATCCACTGACATTTTAACTCAGACATGCAGTGTGAAGATTGTGGAACCTCTACTGGTCATTTATGTCAGGGAGATTTATTCCTCTGTAAGAAATGTGAGCTGAAAAGATTTCCTAGGGTGACGAAAAGCCCTATAAGTATAGCGGCAGATTACCAACGACAGCGGTTCGTTGATAGCCCGTCAATAATGGTGAGTGAACTGCTTTGTTTTGTACAAAACAAAACAAACACATTGCCATATGATTATATAGTGAAACTGTGTGTGGACACATATTGTGACAGTGACATTGAGGAAGCAAAACGGACCCTGTTTTCAGTGGTACAAACAGATGAGAGGATGATAAAGAGGAAGGGTACGGATAAATCTATAAATAATATGAAAGATATTTTGAATCTATTCCTGTCCACAGACCCAAATGGCATACCAAGTTTTTGTGCATTGGATCTATCAAAGTTGCCACCTGTATCTTACAATTATGTGGACATGTCAGTTTTATTGAAGGACATGGAAAATTGGAGACTTTCAGTGGACATACTTAAGACGGTCCAGGCGGAGATGTTATGTGCAATGCAGCGTTTATGTGAACAGACCCAGCCGTGTTCGACAGTCAAACGTACTTTGCCACCCCATGTTAACTCGAACACAGTTAAGTCTGACATTGTTCTCACCGAGAATTCATCTGCAAAACGAGGCTACAGTACAACAAATCATGAGCTGATTAGTCAACCATGTAGGTCAACGAGGAATATCCCTGAATCCAGTCGTTCACCGGAAAGAACCGTTACTAGTAGCACACACGAAGATATGCAATGCACGGACTCAAACAGCAACGAGACTCGGATTAGTGCAACAAAGACCTGCTCTGCCTTATGGGATACAACAGCAGAAATCCATGATAATAATAAATCAGATGACGGTGAATTAAAGCAAAGCACAACTGCATTAAAAATGGTCGCATTTTCAGAAGACACCAGCGCCCAAGACGAGGATATGGAAAACGATAAAACTTTTGCTAGAGTAGCAAGTTCTCTGCGGAACAACGACCTCTGTATGGCAGCATTTCCACGCAAAACATCACGCACAAATCTGCATCAACGACGGCCTAATAAGTTTACAAACGTCCAATCCACACACCAGTTTCCAAGAAGGCGTGGAAGTGTTATCATAGGAAAGGCAGCGTCCTCAAAATTGCGTACAGTGCGTCCAATGCGACAGAGATGCATATTCGTGACAAGACTTGCCCCCGAAACCCAGGAATCTGACATTTCCTCACATATTGAGCATTACTCTGGAGTTAAACCAACCCAGGTGGAAAAACTACAAACGAAATTTAATACCTATGCCAGCTTCAAAATCACATGTGATAACCCTACGCACAATGCGATGATGAACGTGGATGCGTGGCCAAGAAATGCATTAGTTAAAGACTACTATCAAAGTCGGAGTTGAACTATGATATCCACAAATTGGACTCAAACATACATAATGGACACTTTACGCATTTCTTTTTATAACTGTCGTTCATTAACAAGAAATATACAAAATGTAAGAACTTTATGTGATATTTCCGATATTTGTTTCTTACAAGAATTGTGGCTTCTCGACAGTGAGTTAGACTGCCTCTCATCCGTACACGACGAGTTCTATGGATCAGGGGTATCGCCGATTGAATCTTCTAACGATATTCATACAGGTAGACCTTACGGAGGTGTCGGGGTACTATACCGTAGATCTCTCGCAAGTATTATACAAGTACAACACCTCGATGATCCCAGATTAATAGGTATTACTATCAATACAAGGGATTCCTCCTTGCTTTTTGTCAATATCTATTTACCATGTGATCTAACGGAAAATTTTGGGGAATTTGTAGATTATTTGGGCAAAATTAATTCTATTGTAGAAAATGCTAATACAATAAATGCTTATGTAATAGGAGATTGGAAAGCTAATACGCTCAAATCCACTCCCTTTGGAGATGAACTTCGCCTATTTTGTGACGAATATGGTTATATCATATCGGACTTAAAACTAATAGTTGACAACACAAAAAATTTTACTTACATCAGTGATTCACACAATACAGTGTCTTGGCTGGATCATTGTGTCTCTACACAATCTGCTCATTCTGCTATAAGTGATATGAGAATAATACACACCCTAGTAGGGTCCGACCATCGCCCTACTTTAATGACTATCAAGACTGATCTACTTCCTAGATTTGATTCTTGCCACAATGAACTCTTAAACTTGAAATACAACATTAATTGGTCAGACCTTACTTCTGACGAAAAACTGAATTATACTCAGACATCTGCATTTTTATTAAACAAGATTGAGATCCCACATGGTGTTGCGATCTGTAATGACCATGGTTGCACTAATCAGGTGCATATGAAACAGATAAATGGTTTATACGCTGATATAGCAAAAGCTTTATCGAAATCCGTAATAGATTGACTAGAAGATCCAAACGTGGCCACCGGGTTATACCAGGCTGGAATGACCGTGTCAAAGAACTACACGACTTTGCACGAAATGCTTACCTAATGTGGCGTGATAACGGTAAACCTCGTCATGGACAATTAAGTAACCGAATGCGCCAGACAAGAGCACAATTTAAGTATGCTCTTAGATTATGCAAGAAGGATGAAGTAAAACATAAAGCAGACTCGCTAGCACAAAAATTTGAAAATGTCGACCAACGTGAATTCTGGAAGCAAGTTAAACAAAGTACTACGACAACTTCCAATAAACTACCAATCTGCATTGATGGGAACCATGGTCAAAATAATAATGCAACATGTGGAAAAATCATTTTGAAGATTTACTCAATAGTGTTAAAAACGATTCGAATAAGAAGCGTGTTACTTCAGCATTGAATACCCCTTCTGCTCATATTGAGGTAATCACATTATCTGAGATCCAAAATGCAATAACAAGACAAAAAGGTGGTAAATGTCCAGGATCAGATTTTTATATGTGGAACATTTTAAATTTTCAGATACTAGACTTCATGGGCTATTAATGATTTTATTTAATTGTATGTTTGTGCATAACTTTGTACCAGATGATTTCACAAAAGTTACAATTATACCGCTACTAAAAGGCAAAATTGGTAACCTGGCCGACAAAAATAACTACAGACCTATAGCTCTTACGACTATTATCTCAAAAATGTTTGAATGCATCATACTACAAAGATGTGAAGTCACAATCTCCGATAATCAGTTTGGTTTTAAAAAGCAACAGATTTATGTCTATATGCCTTTAAGGAAACCGTCAGCTATTATGTAGAACATGGCAGCCCAGTATTTGCATGCTTTTTAGACGCTAGTAAGGCATTTGATAGGGTCAATCATTGGACACTCTTTAAAAAGTTGCTTGATATTAAAATATCTGTATACATAGTTCATACTTTAGTTAACTGGTATGGCAAACAGTTGTATTATGTGCGATGGGGAAGTGTAATATCCAGCGCTTTCCTTGTAACCAATGGGGTGAGGCAGGGAGGTATTCTTTCCCCTTTGTTATTTAATATATACATAGCCGAGTTAAATCGTATACTGGGCCAGTGTTACGTAGGGTTACGTCTGCCACCAAATGTGTTGTTTCTTAACAATTTTAGTTTTGCTGATGATATGTCACTGATAAGTCCTTCTATCACAGGTTTAAGGAAATTACTGAAGATATGTGAACAATACGCATTAGAGAATGTTATCATCTATAATACACAAAAATCAGTATGCATGGTCTTTCAGCCAACTTCTTTTAATTTACCATCACCTCCCCCTGTACATCTTAACGGCAATGCTCTTACGTATGTCGACAGTTATATGTATTTGGGTAATATTTTGAAATCCAATCAGTCAGATAATGAAGATATGATGAGACATTATCGATATTTGTGTACTCGAACAAACATGCTTCTACGCAAATTTACGAATTGTTCATTGAGTATCAAAATTAGATTATTCAAATCTTATTGCTGCACTATGTATTGTGCTCCACTGTGGACAAACTTTAGTGAATGTATGAAAAGAAAACTAGTAATTGGTTATAATAATAGTCTACGTTTTCTATTAGGTCTTCCTATATGGAACAGTGCCTCCAACATGTTTGTAAATTATAATGTATTCAGTTTTGAGGAAGTAATGAGAAATTATGTATTCTCAATGATAACAAGACTATCTAAGAGTGAGAGCTGTATATTGAAATCACTTTGGAACTATGACATTCATTTAAATTCTCATATTATTAGTAGATGGAACAAATTACTCTTTAAATGTGCCACTTAATTTCAATCTTAGCAATGCAGGGCGCAGTTAATTGTTTTAGATGTATATGTATACTTGTACGTATGATATATATGTTCTTTTATGTTTACAATGTTTTACTTTATATCCGTATTTTAATTTAGATGTATGGACTATGTAGTCTGAAATAAAGAATTCTTATTCTAATTCTTATTCTTATTCTTATTGAGTCTCAGGTGGATATCCACTCCGTTGTGGTTGTGGTTAAGTCGACGACGAGGACGTGTACACGACAGGCCCTCCGTCTTGGCACCAGTGGTGAAACAGATGGGTACGAAATCGCAAATAATCGGTAGTGGTGGGTTTTAAATCCACGAGTAAATAGGCATGTGGGGTTTGAGTGGCATCGTCGTACGCATGAGTCAGCCAAGGCGTTCCTAACTGTTTGGCTAACACTTGCACTTGCGATTGATCTCTAGGGCTTTTAAACAAGACCACGTAATGAGCATTGAGACTGATGGTGCGATGGGCTTTACTTTGTTGAAACAAATTTTGAGTGATGTAAATGACACTGGCATTACGATGATGCCCTTTACGCGTAAACCACAGTTTAATTTCTTCTTCGTCTTCTCCTAACATGTCGTCAAAAATAACCAAATGAGTTTGACTAGGGTCAGACATGATCCCGTCATCTTCGCTAGGAATGCCTTCTACAAACACGATGGAATCGCCTTGACTTTCTCGCAGAGGGCTGTACGCCGATTGCCACTCTTTGTAACACCACACGATGCGTTGAGGTGGACGATCGATCAAATGATGTTTATGTTCGATCAAACGTTTGACAAATTCGGTTTTGCCTGAACCGCTAGGTCCAGCAATGAGCATGTCAAAGGGATGTCGAAGATACAAGGCCTCCCAACTAGCACGATCACAGTGTTCGTCGATGACATTGAAAGTGGAGGAAGAGGGAGCAGAGACAGTAGAGGTAGTCATAATAGTAGCAGTGCAAGGAAAATGTCAGTTTTGACACGAAGACAGACAAGACAAGAGTTTTTATACTTTTTTCAGGACACGTTTATTGTCATCTTTAAATGTAAATAACACGAAAGACAAAAATACATAAAAGCCAAATAGTTAAGTACATGAATAGAAGACACATCAAAACGATCATAGCGGAATATAAACAAGTCTCTGTACAACATTTGTGATGATCAAGAGGTGAAATCGTAGGGGTAGTGTGTAATGTTCTGAGAGTCTCTACACTCCTTGGCACAGTCACACAAGAGTCCTGCCGGAATGGCTTTTCGGGGATGTCGATCACGATCCTGTCCTGAAGAGAGTGGTTTTCCTCGGTCACGACTTCTTCTTCTGGCACTGTCACTAATACTGGTTTAAAAGTTACTTTTTTCACCAAACGTTTGAATTTTTTAGGATTACAAATCTTTGGCAGTGTGCCACTTCTTTCGTCTATACCTCAAAACCACAACTTTTCCAGTCACGTACATTTTTCCAGTGAGGGTGTAAGTCACAAGCTACACACACGTCGTCGTACACATCTTCAGTGCCTAAAAGTTGACGAATCTTGTTTTCCCGTAGAGGTTGAGAAGTATCAAGATGAAAGCGCAAAGCTTTGAGCAGAATGAGTCTCTCGTGTACATTTAAAAGGACCACTTTCATGCTTTTTGGAGTGCTATGTACTGTTCGTAAAGATTCCACAAGGAATCGGCTGGTAAACGAAATCCCAGAAAGCAAGTCACTAAGACACACACTACACGTTGACCCCAATTCAATGGACACAGTTCTCGTAATAGGTGTTGGTAATCATCCACTGTTTGAATAGTGTCATTGATTTCAATCCACGGAATCTGTTGTATCACAAATGATAAAGGTCGTGGCATAGTAGTCTGTTTTTATACCTCTTTTCTCTTACCTCAAACACTTCTCCTAGAGCGAAAGTAATGGACGTAGTGAGTAATTTCTGCCCACTGCCATTCCAGAAAACGGTCAAGAATGTCAATAAAATCTTCAAATGTAAATGGTCTAAAGCGGAATAGTAGGAAGAACGCACCCTTGATCCAGAGAAATCGGACTTGTTTGTTGACTTTTGTCAATTTTCTCTTGTGAATTTCTCGACACAAAAGTTCTACAGTCGCTAATTGAGATTTGGCTCTGGCAAGTCCCTGCCAAATGTCCTTGTAGATCTTCTCTTGCAATTCGTTTGGTAATGTTTGAATATTATTTTCTACATGGGGTTTAAATACTTGTCTAGTGGTTGTCCAGTGTTTGACTCCTACACACGTAGCTGGTTTCTTACACGACATGGTATGGCCACTTCAATGACAAGGTGCCACTAAAGGTAGGTAGTGACAATCTGGAGACCATCGAGCATGTTCCAGGTAAGCGGAATCTTTCTGTTCCCACTCGTGAAGTGACATATCGCAACTGAAGCACTTGACTTTATCCCCTCTGCCCAAGTAGATAAATCCGGCTCTAGCTAATTCTTCGAGGGTAGGTTCTCCCAGATATTTTGACCATTTTCCTTGGAAGGTTTGGATCCGACTTTCAAAGTCGCAGTATTCAGGCAAACGCACAGGGAACGAATATTCGTCTTTCACAGGTTGAATTCGATGAGGGTACGGTGAAATATGCAGGAGTTTGCTCAGTTTTACATAACATCCGTAGGGTGGTAGCCACATGGTTTCATAAGGATGACATCCGCCATGAAAACCAGTAAAGTGAAAAGGTGTACGATAACGAGTGGCATCGCTTTCGCATCCATCAGGTTTGACACGCACAGCATCACTTTCCATGATAGGTACAGTCGTAGCAAAATTTCCATGGTGAGATACTGAATCGCTGAGGTCATAGCGTACGGCATCCCTGCCATTGCAAGGCACAGCATCGTACTCGAGTTTGATCTTGCTTGATACTTGCTGTGTGAAAGGATTCATCTTTCTTGCTTGGCGTTTGTAGTGAAAATAAACTATCAGTCATGGACGTTGTCCCTTTTTATACTAGTCGTAATGAAGTCTCGAGCTTGTACATCGTTCCTGTTTTATGACTAGTTTTGGAAGTCTTCCTTTTTTTCTTCTTTAACAACGGTACTACCTTCTCTAAGGTACCGTCATACCTGAACCGTAGTGTGATGGGTGTAAATGCTATAGAAAGGTAAGGACAGTGTGGAGCCCATTGAGTATGTTCCAGAATAGCTGAATCTTTATAGATACATCGATCCATACGCAACCTCAGGCCACAATTGAAACACTGTACTTCGTATCCCAATCCAGTCTCAGGTCCCAAGTAGACAAACCCTGTTCTGTAGGTAATTCTTCCCTATCCGTGGGCCATTTTTGAAACATTTCCAATCGACTGGCACAACTGCAATAGTCAGTCAAGAAAACAGGAAAATGGTATGGTTTAAACTTGGAGTTCTCTGCGGGTTTCTCACTCGATTCTTGCTGTGTCGAAGTCATCCTTCCTGTTGGTGACTATCGTCTTGGAACCAATTTTTTATACCAGCGTGACCGTACGGTAAAGTAAAGTGATTGGGAAGCCGTACTCGCTTCTGGTACACGATTTGATAAACTTTTCCCAAGGGTCGACTGACGATTTGGTGTGTGGGTAAACGTACAATCTTGTGCGGTTCGTGGGTGGTCACTTTAAAATTTCCATCCTGTCCAGACTGCAAGGCTTCTTTCAAGACGCCAAAGTTCACCACTCGACTGGTGCGATAATTGAGAGTCAATCCTTTCACTTTGCACTCCGTGTACACTTCTCCTTGTTTGTCCCGGTATTCGTAGCCGTAAGTTTTGGGACCGCCACTTGCAAAACTGAGAATCTTGTCGTCGGGATGCTCGTCCTTCCATGCTCCTAAACGATCTCCTTCGATGTCAGGGTGAGGTTGACCCAGGCAATCGATGTAGATGCAACTGTCCGTGTCAAAATACAGCACACGATCTCCTAACAGTTCTAAAGCTTCGTACAGTTTTAAGCGAGCATGGGCTGTCACGTAGGCCGCAATGATGACATTTCCAAATTCGTCGGCTTCTACAAAGTCCAGTTCTTCTTCGTAATTGACTAAGATCAAGCCCTCACGAAGGACGTCCACGTGTTTCATGTATTTCATTTCGTCGTGAATCATCTGGAAGTAGCGGGAAGGTTCTGTCAAATACTCCGTCTTGGGTAAACACGGTCGTTGTGCCATTTTACCCCACAAACAATTCAACATCACTTTGGCAAACGATCGCCTTCCTTCGTTTTTCTCGATGTTGTCTAAAGGGATGCCTTCCTGCTCCCAGTATTTCTCTTTGAATTTATTTTGGTCTTCGGGAGTGTGGCACCAGGAAGGATCGCCGCTAGCTTCTTGTTTCAGTTTCGAAAAGGCATTCACATAGTCTGCAAAAATCCCTTTTTGAGTCTCGTCGCCTTTGTGGTATTTTTCTGTCTTGGGAAAGTGGTAAATTTCGTACACTTCTAACAGTTGGTATCCCAAGTCCAGAGCTTTGAACAATTCCACGCTGACCCACGTTCCTGTCAAGGCGCGTTCATCCTGGGTGTGCTGACAAGGTCGGTCTTGATTGCACGTTTCGGCACAAGTATGGCACAAGGGAAACATCAGTTTTCCTTGGCAATGGTGAGGTAAAACGGGATGGTACAAGTACGTGGGAGGC
Source organism: Megalonaias nervosa (assembly GCA_016617855.1). Lineage (NCBI taxonomy): Eukaryota > Metazoa > Mollusca > Bivalvia > Unionida > Unionidae > Megalonaias > Megalonaias nervosa. The sequence goes on from JAECUM010004926.1 coordinate 110,272, forward strand.
AAGACTTTACATTTGATTAATCCTTCGTATTGGCGAATGTTGTCCAGGTCAATGTGTTCCGTCAGCAATTGCGGCTGCCTTGCAGGAAAGTGACAATATTTGCACACGTACGGATACAGAGAACATACGTCCAAGTATTTGATTTCTTCTCCTTTCTCCTCGTCGGCTTTGTACAGCAAACAGGTGGCATTCGTTTGTCCTCCGTACAAACTGTCCCTTGGGTTCAGTGGGTCCACCAGCTTGTAACTTTCCACGATGCGCTTAAACTCGGGATCGGTATTCAAACGGTGATCGGACTCATGTTCCCACATTTCTACCACTTGGTATCCTTGCTCTTCTAACTTCAAGCGTCGCTGACAAGTGGTCTGGTACAAGTCTTCCATGGTTCGTTGTAAAAACTGATTTGTCGTCTTACGTTCAGGGTAACAGATGGGACATCCGTGGAATAAGCACCCGTTAAACTCGTACACGATCTTGGGGTTTTCTAAGTCCCAGCCATCCACCGAATACCTTCCGATGGTCTTTTTGCCTCCTCCGCCGTGAGCATGTTGGATCCATTTGTCTTCCTTGTCGCACAAGTAATGTAACCAGCGTAGGGCTTTGACCTAGTATTGACGTTTGACAAAGTTAGTCGTTTGAGGACTGATGACAGCTAGGGTGTTCTCGCGCATGTATCGTTGGCGGTACACTAAGGAACACGCTTTGGCAATGGTGCAAGCTTCTTTCAAAGGATCGATTCCTTCCGTGATCCATGAGCAGTTCTCGAAATTTTCCACAGCAACGCCGTAAAATGTCCACGTCGGAACGACAATACTTTAACATTTCTTACTGAAAGTCGAAGGGGTCCGAGGCGTGAGTCTGGTACCATGCGTAGAAAGCTTCTCGTTGTTCGGTGCGCATGTTGTCGGGGTCGTAGTAGTGAGCCTCTGGTAAATAGGGTAGAACGGCGTGCTGATTGGCTTCGGTATTGAAAAAGTGTGGAAAATAGCCTTTGGCCATCTCTGTCATTCCAAATGTTTTAGGCATGCGACTCAAAGGCATGGCCAAGTAACTCACCAAATCTTTAAACTGCACTTGACCCACTTGCATGGACATGATTTTGACTCCGTTCAAAATGACTTTAGGACGTTCGGTACTTTGTTCCGTATAGTATCTGAGGAGAAATTGTCCATCGTATCCCGAAAAATTGTGAGCCATCACTGTGGAATAGCGATGACAATCTCCGTAACGTTCGATGTCTTCTTGGCTCCACGTCTCGTCGATAGGGTTTAAGATCCATTGGGCAAAATTGGTCTGCGTGTTTGGTTCCCGAAAGATTTTTTCACGTCCTCCAGGAATCTTGCTACAGTGAGGGCAATGAGTAAAGATAGGCTCTTGGATGCACTTCTCACACGTTCGGTGAGCCACGCAGAAATTAGGAATGTGAATGCCAGTCTCTTTCATGCATTCGAAATCGAAAAAGATTAAATGTCCTTTCTTCTAGTCATTATCTTCTTCTTCTTCATGTTTGGATTGGTAGTTTTGAATGTAGCATTGGTGTTCCAAGTCCAGGACTTGGCGACAAATGTGACATCACTTCTTTCCTGAACAGACGTGCGCCTTAGCATTATGGGTACGTATGCCTTGTCCTCAAGTAGGGCACAATCTCAGGAGCTGACAAGCACATTTCCGCTGTGAACCTTGCGTCTTTAGATGTTGTTCGTAACAGGTTGTACTGACAAACGTGCGCTGACAAACTTGGCAATGCACTCGTTCTTGTCCTTGGTCCAGACAGGGCTTAGAGGCCAAACATACCTCACATTTCGATCCGCAATGCTTGTGTTGCTCTCGATTGTTATAGCCATAGTCATATTTCTCACAGTAATAACTGTATCCCAGGAAAGGGGCGATACTGGTAATGGCATCGAAATGTTCATCGTGATGATAGACGTGAATGTATTTTCCATCTTTGAAATTTTTGCCTCGAAACAACAGAGGTCCGCGCACTTCTTGATGGTGCACTTTCAATGTGTAGCTTGGAGCTAAGACGTCTTGCAATTTTTGCATTTCAGGAATAGCGCAGGGTGTGTCTCTGGATAACCCTGCTTGCTGTAACAGGAGTTCTGCTTCTCTTCGTTGTTTGGCTCGACTAGATTTCTGAATAGTTTTCCAGGATCTTTTCCATTCTGCCGTGTCGTTCTTGTCGGCATACGTTCGTCCCACCACGATGGCACGGGCTAAACACATCTGGTCTTGATGATTGTTAATTCGAACAAGACTCTTTTTTGTGCTGCGAAGATTGTCTACCAAGAACACCTTTTGCGTCCTGTCCCTTGGGGAAGAGACACGTGGGTCATCAACAGTGTCGCTTTTCCATCGGTGATGTAAAACTTGTCGCTGGATTGTTGCACGTGTTGATTCTTGTCCATGACTTTAGAAGGTGTCAATTCTGCTGGGCTGCTAAACTCGATCCAAACGGGTGACTTCAAACTGTCGTGATGAATGAAAAGTCTCAAGCGATCGTTTTCTTTGGCTTAACATTGCTGTTTCAGTGTGGTTAACAAAGAATCCCACACATCGGTGATGAACCCTTCTGCTTTCTCCAACGGTATGTCGGACTTGAAATCTTTAAACTTCACTCGTGTACGTGTAGGCCGTAGTTCTAAATTTTCTAGAGGAGCGTTTGTCTGTCTCTCTAATGTGGTAGTACTTTTCAGGGTTTACTGGTGGTGATGGACTTTGACTTGGTGTAGACTCTCTGGGTCTAGATTCTGGTTCACACATCTCATCTTCAAAATCGCTGGCATGAATTTGAGCCAAGACTTCAGCTACTGTGCGAGGCGATAAATCACGTTTCTACCTCTTACTTTCTTCTCCTTTCTTTACGAAATGATGCGATCGTTTCATCTTGACTGTAAAAAGTTAAATGACTACATTTGAAACGCCACGGAACCCTATATATCCATATCAGACTCAGTGTATATATAAAGGGCTGGTGCCTTCCCTCTCAGTATTTATTTCGCTCTCAAGCCGACCAGCACGATGGAAGAACCCACACAAATCTAACTTCTGATTAGAGCTTTGCGAGGTGTCATAAGAAAGTTTTCTTCAGACAAGCCGACGGACTACTCTCCCTCCTTTCGAGATAAAAGTCAAAATACTTGCTATATATGTCAGAAGAAAGGGCATTGGGCTACAGAATGTCCAGACCGACAAAAAAGCAAGACCAGTGTCAAAAGAGACAAGAGTCAAGATACCTGTTATCATTGTAAAGAGAAAGGATATTGGTCTTCAGAGTGTCCTGAGAAAGCACAGGAGCAGGAGGAGGAAGAAGAGAAAGAGGTGCCCTCGGCAAAGGAAGAACCCCGTCACGTTCAGAAAGAGAATACAGAAAAGAAAAGAAGACGAGAAAAAAGTGAGGAAGAAGAGGAGGAGAAAACTGTGAAAGTGAATAAATTTAAGAAACAGAGAGAGTAATGATAAAAGACAAAGAAGAAGTCTATGAACTTTTTAAAAAAGTGTTGTGTTATATTGTGTTGTGATATTGTATTGTAAAAATTTGTACCAGAATAGACGAGGCTGAAAAAACGTAAGTATCTCTTGGTTTTGATTGTTTAGAATATTAAGGACCTACAATCACGCACTCACACACGTACATGATAATGTTAAAAAAAATAAAAGGGAATTTGAGTTTTAATTGACTTTGGCAAAATGAATAGTATCTCTTTTCGAAAGAAGTGAGTGGCTCTGAAAAGGACCTTATTCGCGTTAGTTTGTGCGGATAGTATATGTGTGTGCATTTTATGCGTTCTCGTACGTTTGTTTGAATAGTAGGTGTGGTGTGTTTATACTTTCGCGTCCGTTTGTGTGGATAGTAAATATTGTATGTTTTTTCTTCTCTTCCCGTTTGTGTGGATAGTAGATATGGGTGTGTTTTTTCTTTCTTCCCGTTTGTGTGGATAGTAGATATGGGTGTGTTTTTTCTTCTCTTCCCGTTTGTGTGGATAGTAGATATGGGTGTGTTTTTTCTTCTCTTCCCGTTTGTGTGGATAGTAGATATGGGTGTGTTTTTTCTTCTCTTCCCGTTTGTGTGGATAGTAGATATGGGTGTGTTTTTTCTTCTCTTCCCGTTTGTGTGGATAGTAGATATGGGTGTGTTTTTTCTTCTCTTCCCGTTTGTGTGGATAGTAGATATGGGTGTGTTTTTTCTTCTCTTCCCGTTTGTGTGGATAGTAGATATGGGTGTGTTTTTTCTTCTCTTCCCGTTTGTGTGGATAGTAGATATGGGTGTGTTTTTTCTTCTCTTCCCGTTTGTGTGGATAGTAGATATGGGTGTGTTTTTTCTTCTCTTCCCGTTTGTGTGGATAGTAGATATGGGTGTGTTTTTTCTTCTCTTCTCGTTTGTGTGGATAGTAGATATGGGTGTGTTTATGTTTGTGTGGATAGTAGATATGGTATGTTTATGCGTTCGCGTCCGTTTGTGTGATAGTAAGTATGGTGTGTTTATGCGTTCGCGACAAAGACCCTTTTCAGGGCCACTCCACTGCCTCGAAAAGATATTTATTCTTTCTTGCCTAAATTTTTTTTTTATTCGATTGTATAATTTATATTTAACTCCCCAAAACATTATTCTCTTACCTAAAAATTTTTGTTAGTCGATTTTATAATTTGTGTATGATAGATTGATGTTCATCAATCTATGGAAAAAAAGGAGAATATATAAAACATACTATACTATACTATTCACTGACACGAACGCGAATGATTCAAACTTTGTATAGAAATGACACAGGTGGCATGACGTCACGGTACATGCTATACACAAACACGGACGCGAATGATTCGTGTTTGTATATAGAAATGACACAGGTGGCATGACGTCACGGTACTTGCTACATTGTTGCAAGTGTCTAGGAGTTAAGGAATTAAATTGATGTAGAACACGAATGGTTCGTGATTCTATGTATTTAAGTAATTTGGTATAAGCCATCAGCCTACGAAATAGTGGCTGATTTTTTATAGTTGCTGTTTTTAGTACTGTTGATTGGCTGATGGCTTGTGTATAGAGAGTTATAATATCCACAAACACGGACGCGAATGATTCGTGTTTGTATATAGAAATGACCCAGGTGGCATGACGTCACGGTCCTTGCTACATTGTTGCAACTGTCCAGTACCGTGACGTCGCCCTACCTGTTCCATTCCTCTTGTCGCTATACAAAATTCTCATTGAGGCTATACTATCCCAGGGTGTGCTAGTCGCTATACAAAATTCCCATTGACGCTATACAGTCCCAGGGTGTGCGAGTCGCTATACAAAATTTCCATTGACGCTATACAGTCCCAGGGTGTGCTAGTCGCTATACAAAATTCCCATTGTCCGTAGACAGACCCAAGGTGATTTTTTGTCCGTATAAATCTTGTCGGTAAACGTGCCCAGGGGGGTGTCTGTAATGCTAATTCCCATTGTCCGTAAACAGCCCCACATTACTACTCCCATACTCCATCCTGACTAACATTTCTTCCACCAATCCTAAATCGTCCACTACATCTTGTAACTTCTGCATCTTGTCAAGGTTATTGCTCGCCATCTTGGATTATTCAATGTCGAATGGCGCGATTGTTCGTTCGTTCGTTCGATTCAATTAGAGACGCTTTCGTCCATTCGGACATGTTCGTCTACTTAGCTCCAGCACCGCTGGATATTTTGTTACTCGTACGGAGGGGAATTCGCGCCACCTCCCGTATGCTTTAATGCATACGCCGTATGCTTATTAATTATGTCCGACTCCCACGGGACATTTGATGAGTGGGAATCGTAACACACATACTCATCTTAACACAGTCTGCACCGTCTAATCTGCTATCATGTCCGGAACTGGGTAGGGAGATCAGGGTCCGAGAAAAGCGCTATTGGCGTCACGCAAGTGCCCGTTTATCCAGTGGTAATAATTTTTGCACCCCCTTGTCCAAAATATAAATTTTGTCGTCTTGACGGTTTGAATATAGATTCTCTGCGCCGATGAACATTATTATTGAGTGGGCCAAAAGGTGAGATCCGCCAGTGGGTTTTACTATATATTAGTTATTTACATGGCTTATATTTAAGTTTTAAATTGATTAAATTAATATTACAGGGCCTGATGGTTTTTGGATTTTAACCACCTTATATCTGTTAGTTTATTGGACCAGTTTTCACAGTGTTTTACCACTTCTGCCATGTTTATTTGATAATATCCTATCCTATTTAGTCCGCATTGTGCGGGGGACCTGATGATTTGGGGTATTGACCACCTTATAGTTGTTAATTTGGGGCACTATGTAATTAATATTGCTAATTTCTAGTGCCACCTTGTGTGGCTGGCCATTTCAGTCTTGGGGTTTGGCTGATTTATAATATTTATTTGGGGATTTCCAATATATAATGATTAACTGATCCATCTTTGAGTAGACGGTATATCAAATCCTAATAGTTATATTATGTCTAGTTGTTTATAATGCCCACCAGCGGTTCGTGGGAATTTGGTGTGTATAATTCTATCCTAGTTTGGTTATTTTACCTTAATACTTGATGTTTAATATTATTATTTATAGTTATATGCTATCTCTTAGTTTGTTACTACTTGCATTGCTGGTGTTTGTGAGTATAATATTGACTTGTTTAATTAGTCTGCTACCTGTTACAATTGACATTGCTAAATTGAGTGCTTACAGTCGCAGTATGGCGGAGGGCTGGGGGCAGGTCCATCTGTTTCAATCGTTATAGGATCCACCGTATGCGCACAGGCATAACATCACACCCTATGCGGTTGTCTCCAGCTTTTCCTATAAGTCTTGATTCATTTGTCCTGCCTCCACGCCCCCTCCCCCTCTAAGGCCCGTGCACTGCATTCTCAGTTTAATCCTAATATATTAGATTATTCTTTATTGCTTTATGTTATTGATAACCTCACCAACGGTCGCAAATTTGTTATTAATAAGTGTCTAGGGGTCAATACTTTCCGTTAAGGGGTGGAGAGAATATATTGGATGGTGAGAGGCAAAATTTAAATTTGGCCTTTCTTTCCTATATCCAAGAGGAAACAAATGATATTAAGATAGGATAGCGTTGGGTTATTATTTGGTGGTACCAAAAATTCCGGGTATGAACTCGAGGCATCTATTTTGGATTGTTTTTCCCGGAGCCTTTTCCTTTGTGTTGCGTAGTGCGTAGTTCATTAAAAACAAGTTTCAGACAGTGGGGACAGTTAGTCTCCCGTAATGCGTTTATTTCAAGAAATCTGCCGAAACTGGGTGCCAGAAGTGTTTTTCCTGTTTTTAATCGATTGACAATTTTCATGTTCTTGCTGTTAAGGAGTTCTGGTTTTAATATAACACGATTCAAGTGATTTTGAATCGTATATAAGATTCTCCCTTTTCTGCTAGTGTTCCAGATTGACTGCCATTTTGTATCAATCTTTCTTCTGATTTGGCTATATACTTCCTGTATACTGTATTTTATGTCGACAGGTTCTTGTAACTTGGGTTTGGCCTCTTTGTCTGCTCTTTCATTGCCTAGAATGTTGATGTGGGATGGTATCCACATGAATTCTACTACTTGCTGGTTATTGTCAGGTTTTCTAAGTATTAAATTTACTTCTGTTAAAATGTTTGTTCTGTAGGCGATTCGTTTGATTCCAGTGATTGTATGACGCTTAGCGAGTAACTGAGTATGACTGATTTTTTTGGTTTGTTGTCCTCTATCCATTTATGGCTTCCATACTCGCCCAGAATTCGAAGTATAGATTGAACAGTCGTTTGGTAATCTGTTTCCTGGTAATATGTTTCTCTCTTGGATAAAGATTGCTCCCACTGTTCTATTTGGTTCTTTTGATTTAGATCCGTCTGTGAAAATTTGTGTGAATCCATGGTATTTATCTTCTATTTCTTTAATAATATCCAGTTTTAAGATCTGTGGTTGTTCTGATTTTTTTTCTCCATTTAGTTGCTCTAAAATTTATTGAGGGAGTTTTTTTTATTTCCAAGGGTTTGGATCAAGGTTTGTTATTTCTTCTGCTTGGATATTATTCACTCCTGATTCATTCATCATGTCGTGGATCCTTCTTCATCCGGGTACTTGCGGAACTAGGCGACGGCTGAAAGGGATTGTACATCTTTCAATGATTTTCCTCGTTGGCTGCGATATTCCTTGCGTAGATATTCTTGTCGCATATTTTAATAGAAGCTCCTCTCTACGTAGTTGTAGGGGTGGCTCGCCTGCTAGGATTTGCATTTCTTCTAAATATGTATTGTTTAGCGTCTCCGTACAGATTTTTAGCGCCTTTAATTGCAAGCTGTCTAGTTTCCTTAAAAGGCTTGTGCATGCTGACGCGTAAACCTGACAACCGTAATCTAGTTTGGATCTGATCAAAGAGCTGTATATCGTAAGTAAGATGTCATTGTCAGCTCCCCAATTTCTTTCTTTGAGATTATTGAGGAGTGTTATATCTCTGTTACACCTTTTGATTAATTCGCCTATATGTTGTTTCCATGACAGATGCTCATCAAAGAACATACCCAGAACTTGGCCACCCGTTCAAAGCGTATGGATATGTTATTAAGGTAAAGGGGGGGGGGGGAGTCTCTTCTGGTTTTGGCCTTCGGGGAGAATAGAACCCCTATTGTTTTTTCTGTTGATGTTTTGAATCCCCATTTATCGGACCATTTTTCTATAGTATTTAAACCCTTTTTGTAGTTCGCTGATAACGGTTTTGCTGGCTAGGTTGCCTGCTTTCCAAATACCGCTATCATCTGTAAACTGTGATAAATCAATTTGAGTCTAATTAATTGACTGGTCTATATCATTTATCATTATGTTAAAGAGTGTTGGACTTATTACACTTTCTTGAGGTGTTCCATTTTCTAGTGTATACGTTTCTGAATAATCATTTCCAATTCTGGTTTTGATTTTTCGATTAGTTAAGAAATTAGCTATCCACTTATGCATACGACATATAATTCCATAGTGATTTAACTTAGCAATTAGACCTTTTGTCCAAAGTAGGTCGTATCTTTTTTCCAGGTCGATGAAGATGGCAGTGAGGTGTCTATCACTTTTGCGTTTTGCATTAAATGCCAATTTAATGTGCGATTCTAGTCTAATTAGTTGATCAGTGGTAGATCTCTTGTTGCGGAATCCACTTTGGTTGGGAGATATTAGGTTACTTCGTTCCAAGTGGTGTTTTAATCTGTTGTTAATCATTATCTCCATGACTTTACATAGGTTCTTCGTGAGAGATATGGGTCTATATGAGTTAACATCTGTTGGATCTTACCTGTTTTTAATATTAGAATAGCTATTGCTTTTTTCCAGCTACTGGGGATTTCACCTGTTTTCCATATTGCATGGATGAATTTTAATATCAACAGTTAAGTATTTGGAGGGATAGTTTTGTACATTTCACACCCCAGAGAGTCCTCCCCCAAGGCAGTTGATTTCTTGGATTTGATGTCTTTATGCCATTCATATATACTGAAATCATCATTAAAGTAATTGGGTTGGTATCCTTTGTCTATAAATAGGCATGGGAAATTAGTTTCGAGCTTTATTCGATGTTGCTGAAATTCTGCAGTATGGTTGATGTTACTGCTCATTCCTACAAAATGTAATGCCAGTTTATTGGCTTTTTCTTGGGTCGTTATTGCATCAGGGATCTTTGGTATATTGTTAACTGGTATTCCTTTAATTGTTTTGATCTTATCCTATACCTGCTTTGCATTGCTTTTGTTATTTAGTGATGAGCAAAAATCTGACGAAGACTTAGTTTTTGCCTCACGGATGATCTTTTCCGTTTTGTTTTTCTTTCTGTTTATAATTTTTAAATCTGTGGCAAGCTTAGTATGTTTAAACTTATTGAGGGCTTTTTTCTTATCCTTAATTGCTTGCTTACATTCATCGTTCCACCATGGTACCACTCGTTTGGTGGTTTTTCCCCAGTTTTTGGTATGCCATGTGTTGCTACCATGAGCACGGTTTCCATAATGTTTTTCTTAAAGGTATCTATGTTTTCGTTAATCATATTTTCTTTTGTGAGTTCGTTACAGATGGTTTGCTACATGATCCAATCTGCTTTGTCATATCTCCATTTGGATGGTTTGGTTTGAATATTAGCGTGGTTATAGAATCTGATAGTTGTTATAGTCAGAAAATGATTGCTTCCTAGGGTTCTGGAGTGGTCTACGGTCCAATCTGCTTTTTCTGCTATTTTGGGGGAGCATATCGTAAGGTCAATTGCTGATAATGCTCCGTTTTCTGGGTTTAGTCTTGTTTTTTCTCTATTATTTAGAATAACTAAGTTGTTATCTATTACCCATTTTTCAATGATCTTTCCTTTTTATCAGTGGTCTCCCTGCCCCAATGGTCACTATGTGCATTAAAATCCCCTCAAATAATAAGGTTACTTCCAATGTTTGTAATTAATGATTTATAGGTGCTCATTGATGTGAGATTTTTCCCACATGGATCATAGACGTTTACAATTTCTATCTCCATGTTTCTTAACATGACCTTGACCGATTGGTATTCCATGTTTTCTATAGTATCGATCCCTGGTTTAATATTCCCTTCGGCTACATTAGGCAATAGGTCACTAACAAATATTGATATTCCCCCTCCGTTTCCCCCATTGGGTCGGTATTTGATGAAGGAGGTTGATAAACCTGGGATTTTTGGTAGGAATTTTGTGCTACTAGTTAAGTGGGTTTCCTGGAAGCAAATACTATCGGGTTTGTCAGATTCCTCGTGTAATTTAATGATTAATTCTGGGGGATTCATTATAAGTCCCCTGCAGTTCCACTGCCAATGTGAAATTGCTTTCGATGCTCCATATAATTACTAGCAATGGTTTAAATGATATCGGATGTGACCATCGCTAGTTTGTCGGTACAATGTACTCATCCAGCAGGTGACAAAGTAGTCGACAAGTCTGCTGGATGGGAATGTTGTCCTCTGTTATCATCTTTGCTATACCGTCTAGTAAATATCTTATGTATAGTACAAAGTTGATTAAAGGGAAGGAGCTTTCCAATTTTGCATCCAGTGCTGGGGAGGCTTTGTTCTGTCTCTTATCTGTTTAATTTCCATGAGTCTTTTCCACATTGTAATCTTTGATCTTCGCCTTGGGCCTACCTTTAAGTTCTTTGGGTTACTTCCCTGTATTGTTACTATTGCTATTGAATGTATTATTTGGTCTTCTGTTGTTAGGAATTTAGGATTCCTCCTTGTACCATATGGTATGTACCTGTTTGTATGGAGTACTTCTTGATTTCCTTCATTGGGTTGAGTCCGATGGGGTACACTTTTCAGAGAATTTTTTCTCTGGTTGTGTGTCTGTCCGCCTTTTCAAACTGCTTGTTTGGTAGCGGTCGGCTATTGGGTATTGGTCCTCCTTAGTATGGGTTTTGTTTTTTGTTTTTTTTTGTTTCCTTGGCTTTTTGGTATGTTGCATGATCTGTGTTCATTAGGTCTACTATTTCTATTTCCTTACGCATTATAGGGCATTTCAAAGACTTTGGGTGGTGATGGCCTAGGCAGTTAGCACATTTGTGTCCTGCGTAATTACATATACCTGAATGTTTCCCTCCATATGTGCCACATCTAGGTAAAAAGCCGCTTTTATTCGTAAAATGCCCCCATCCCTTACATTTGCTGCAGAACCTGGGTTTGCTTTTGTAATCTTCCAGGTGCTATGATTTTCCATATAGGCTTAATCTTACGAGTAGAGGTGGTGTGGTTTTAAATTCCATTATTGCTACATTTGATTCCTGGTTATTTTTGTTATGTATCCTGTAGGCTTTGGTATGTTTGCTCCATTGTAGACAAAATCTTCTTGGAGCTGATTGTTGTCCATCATCCGGTGTATACCTTTTAGTTTAGGTATCTTCTTGATTGAATGTCGGCATTGGTGACAATTTGACCTGATTTTGGTCCAGTTCTACCAATCTCCAGAAATTTGGAGACTTGTTGACTTGTACTGCACCAGATACTTAAGTAGTCCGAGTTTGGTCTGATGATTTTCAGTTCGCCAGCTTGTATCTTGGTCAGAGCTGACATTATTACTAGTGTCACTAATACTCTGAATGCGTGGATTTTCACTTTTAATAAAGATGATTGATTCCTTTGGGTGGTATTGATTTATGTGTTTCCTCAAGACTCCTGTTGTAAGGTTATGGTCCGGGTTAATGTTTGGTTTGGAACATGAGATTTTTCCTGAAATATGTTTTTCACCCTTTGGAGGCTTAATATTTCCGTTGGATCCCCTTTGTCTCAGTGTTGTTTTTTTCTTCTTAATCTTCCATAGTGACTTTGTTGTATTTTTGGCCTTTTTCTCCCCTTTGAGTGGCTGCTTTCCTTTTCCTTCAAATTTTGGGTAGGTAGGATTAGGTATCCGGCCAGCCGGTCTTCTCTCTGGAGAAAGTAACCTGAGACAATCTTCTTCACTGAGCTTCAATATTTCATGAGTAGAGATATGGTTCAGTTGGGATGGTTTAGAGGGTCCTGGAGTTTGCTGTCGTGAATCTCCTTCTTTTTTTGTTTTGATTTTCCAGGGTTTTCTCCCTTGGTAATCTCTGCATAAGTGGGCGATTTTGCCAGTGTCTTAGGTGTCTCAATATCTGTTGATGTTTTGATAGGGGTTATGTTGAGATCCTCGCTAATGACTTCAGTGTGTTTAGCTAAGAAGTTTGATTCACTGTGTGGATCTTGTAGGGAAGATTCTTTTGTTACAACTCCTATTAGGGTGGTTGACATTTCTTCTATTTGGTGTTCAACCTGAGCACCTCTTCCTGTGGACTAAAATTCAATAGTGATTTGGGGTTTCCTTTTGTCAGGTGTTATTCCTATTTCTAGGATACTTTTATCCTACCGACTCTGTGCCCATGCTTTGGGGTGAGGGGATGGATAACTCTATGGTTGATACTATTGGTATCGTATCGTCTAATATTTGTGACGAGTCACCATCTGGGTGGAAAGTGATGCTTGAATCGACCTTTACTGGTGAAGACTTCGTGCGCCTATTAGGGATTTTGGTAGCCAGTGCTTGTGGGAAAGGCGATCAGGTTTGGATAGTGTGCACTCACATCCAGCGTTTTAACTAGGACTGCTGTGCCTGTTGGGCTAGAACTAAAAATCCTTCTAAAGAGGGGGAAGCAAGATCTAGTGCTAATGGAGAGTTTGGGGATCCAGGGGTTAGGATAGGGCTATTTTGGTTCCTAAACATTTTCCTCAGTTGATTATTTTGCCTTATGGCTTCTTTGTTCTGTTGCATTGCTATTTTCCTTTGGTGTGTGGTTGGATTTGGTTGCGACATGATAAGGGTGAGCTCCTACTTGCTATAGATTACCTACTACTAAATTGAAATAACAACAACCACAACAACAAAAATTTTCCTTATTCTTTAAGTCATCTCAGATTTATATATCCTAAAGCATTTCTATCATAACTAAGTACTACTGAGTTATTTGCTAAAAGTGATATATACCAATAGTTAATCATCTATTGGTAAACAACTAAGATGGCGCTAATTAAAGTTCCAAAAGGTAACCTCTGTGACTTTAGTCTTAGCACGGAGACGGGCGATGTTGAACAGCTTGCCGTCAGCCCTGGTGTGGATGTACACTCCCTCGCTGCAGTCCTTGAAAGCGTACTGGAGGAGCATGGAGAAGAAGATGGCAAAGAGCGTCGACGCAAGAACCCAGCCTTGCTTCACTCCGCTGCTGACTGGGAAGGCCTCCGATGTTGCGCCGTTGAAGCACACTGTGCTGTGCATGTTCTTGTGGAACGATGTGACGACAGCGAGCATTCGTGGGGTCAGCCGATCTTCTGCAGGAGCCTGAAGAGTCCGCTCCGGCTGACCAGGTCAAATGCCTTCTTCAGGTCTATGAAGGCGATGTAGATGGGCATCTCCTGCAGCTGGCGTAGTGAAAAGATCATGTCTATAGTTGACCTGCCGGCTCGGAAGCCACACTGGGACTCTGGGTAGACTAGGGAGGCTAGGGTCTGCAAGCACACCAGGGAGACACGGGGGAAAGCATTTCCGACGATGCTGAGGAGGGAGATGCCCGGTAGTTGTTGCAGTAGCTACGGTCTCCTTTGTTCTTGTACAAAGTGACGATGTTGGCGTCTCGCATGTCCTGGGGGATGTCTCCCTGTTCCCAGCAGAGGCAGTGGAGTTCGTGCAGGGACTGGAGCAGTGCTTGTTTCCCGCTCTTGAGGACTTCAGGTGGGATGCCGTCGCTCCCAGGGGCCTTCCCACAAGCGAGACTGTCGATGGCTTTTCTGAGCTCTTCCAGGGTGGGCGGTGTGTCTAGTTCCTCCATGACTGGCAGGTCTGGGATAGCGTCCAGGGCGGTGTCGGTGACGACGTTTTGGGTTGCATACAGCTCGAGATAGTGCTCACCCCAGCACTGCAGCTGTTTCCCCTGGTCTATGATGACTTCGCCCGTCTTGGACATGAGGGGGGCGGTCTTGAAGGGGTGGGGGGGCTGTCGCCTTCTTGATACCCTCGTACATGCCTCTTGCACCCCCGGTGTCGGTAGCTCTCTGCATACTGGTGCAGAGGTTCAGCCAGTAGGTGTTGACGCAGCGGCGGGCGGTCTGCTCGACGTTGTTCCTGGCAGTCCTGAGGGCTTGTAGTGTATTAGGGCTAGGCGCAGCCTTGTAAGCCAGGAGGGCTTTCCTCTTCGCCTCAGTCACGGGCTCCATCTCCTCCCAGTTGGTCTCGTAGCAGTCGGCCTTTTTGCGATCCTTCATCCCGTAGGCAGTGATGCCTGAATGATACACAGCGTCTCGGAGGTGGGACCACTTGGAGTCGATGATGTCAACTTGTGTCTCTTTGGTGAGAGCCTCCTGCAGCTTGCTGATGAACTGCTATGACTTCTCTGGGTTGCTTGCACAGCAGGTGTTGATGCGTGGGCGACCCTTCTTCTTGGCGTGGTGCAGCTTCTTGGGTATTACTCGCACCTTGCTGGCCACGAGGGAGTGGTCCGTGTCGCAGTCGGCATTGTGGTAGCTGCTGGTAAGGAGGACACTGGCCAGTTCCGCACGCCTGGCGATGACTAAGTCTAGCTGGTGCCAATGGCGGGAACGTGGGCGTCTCCATGACACCTGGTGGATCTCTTGCATTTGAAGAAGGTGTTGGTTACACATAGGCTGTGGGAGCAGCACATCTTCAGCAGTCGCTGACCTTTCTCGTTGATCTTGCCCTTTCTTGAGAGCGAGACAGGTGGGCCAGGCATCGTGGTCAGCTCCCACTCTAGCATTGAAGTCTCCTAGAAGGTAGAGGCCTTCGGTGCTGGGGTTACTGGATACTGCTTGATCCAGAGTCTCGTAGCGCTGGTCTTTCTCCTCTGGGGTGGAGCGGAGGGTTGGGGCGTTCACGCTGAAGATGTTGGCTGGTCCTGGGGATATTGACAGCCGGAGGGCAAGGAACTTCTCAGTGCCTGATGACGGAGGCTCAATGAAGGCGACGAGCGTGTTCTTTACAGCGAAGTCGACACCGTGCTGCCTAGGTTCGTCCGAGGACTTCCCTTGCCAAAAGAAGGTGTAGTTGGCTTTCCTGATTGTGCCGCTGTCGGCCAGTCGGGTCTCCTGAAGGCAGGCAATGTCGACGTTCAGTCGGGAGAGTTCCTTGTCAATGACTGCAGTCTTCCGTGCGTCGTCGATCTGATTTATTTATTGTTAGAATGAAATTATTATGTAAACCTAGTTAAATGATAGATTGATGAGTGATATTATACTAGATTGTGATAAACGTGTTCCTAACAAATTAATTTAGTAGTACAACAGACAGAGAGTCATTGATTTTACCCGAAGGTTTAATTCCAATAAAATGTACCTTACCAATCTGAATTTTGATTTCCCCTTTCCAAAATTTCCTAAAGAGTCTTAAGGTAGTGTCAACTCAGCTTGGCGGGCTGCTGGGCCTCGTCTGCAGGTCGATGCAGCAGGGCGGGATGCTAGGCAGGTTGCTGGTCCTCGTCTGCTGCATATTACTGCTTGGCGGGCTGTACTCTTCTTTATAGTGGTATGTTGATTTGGTGACTGTCCCTGAACTACTGCCCCAAACAATGCTACAACTTTGTGCTTGTATATGGGCACGTCCACATCTTACGAGTGTCGTGTCCAGAATGGAATCGATGATGTGATTGGAATGAATGAATGGCGCGATTGAACTGAACTGAATGTTGAATTAAGGTTGCATGCGCCGTTTAGGCATGCACGACCATTTAATACCCTCATACGGGGGTTGATTAATTATTCGCGGGGGAAGGAAAGAGTGCCTCATCCCCTAGCTCATTTATGCACTCAAAGAATGCTATTTAATTCAGCCAACAGGTCATCGGACAATAAAGTTCCAAGCGACCTGTATAGAGGGCTATCATGAGTCTGAATAGACCCAGCACACACTCATTTTTTAAACGTAATATGTATCTACAGTAAGACGCTTATTGGGAACTACCCATTCATAGCGCTACCCCGGTTCCGTGCTTACACGCTCATCGGGGCACCTGATAATTAAGACGAGTGGAAATAGTTCCACATTTCGTCGTAATATTGTAAATGTGAGGAAGGTAGGCAAGAGGCCCGGCAGAAGGCGACAACCGTCAAAAAAGTACTGAAACGCCAGTTCGAACTATTTTTAATCAAATTTAGTACAGTTATTCTAATGAACAATTAAAATTAACAATAATGAAGCCACCTGTGCAATTAGCCAAATTCATTAGTCAAACAAATTTCATTAATGATTCATTTTTCAATTAGAATTTGGTGTACAAAGTTTACTTCTGTTTTCCAAAACATTCCAAATCAGTTGAATCAAAATGACTCATATTATTTTTGTATCACTCAGTGTTAAAAGAGGTATAATTTTGATGGTGGATATAATGGATCAAATCAGAATTATAAAATAGAGATTTTATCAAAAATCGTTTCCAAAGCCAAAATGAAAACCCCAAACATTCACTCCGGCAATTTTTATGATTGCATAACCTTTTCATGTCGGGGTCCAAGTAGGGACGTCTAGACTTCTTCCGGATTGCAGGTTGCACTATAGTCAGGGCTGGTTATCTTAGCATTTTTCCGGTGGCTACCATTTTCCGCTGCACGTCCTTCAAACTTAACGGACACCTTGCCCATTTCCAGTGCTGCTATCTTGTCACACACATACACACACAACCAACAAACACAAACATATTATTGGCAATTTGATCAGTTTTTCTTTTCTAGAGTTCTGGTTATCCCTAAGAAGGGCTGTTTTTTTAAACTTCAGATGCACCTTCTTAATGATTACACCTCCCAGGCCGAGCACCACACACGCAGCGTCTAACCAGTCGTTCTCCCAACTGACTGTTGTTGTTGGGAGCGCAGATGGGGTTTGAGTTGCTTCACTATCCCATTCCTCAGTTTGAGCGATAGTGGAGACTTGTTCCCTCCTTCTTCTATTCCAAACCCTAGGATGATGTGGTACCCATGGTTGCTCTCGTTGTCGCTGCGCTCCCACTATTGTTGCTGCCTCTCCAATTCCTCGTCCCAATTTTCAATGTGAGGGACAGCGGCTCTCGGTGGTGATAGTGCTGGTGGTGCTTGGCGCTGTGGAGGTGTCCTCACTGCAGGCTTGACTTCACACGTTTGCCTCATCATCAGATGAGGCAAAATTGGTCTTTTCTTTTTCTCTTCTTCTTTCTTCTTTTTTTTCCTCTTCCTCCTCCTCTATTTTTGCTCTTTCCTGGATCACCTCCATGACCAGCTCGTCCAGGAGGCGACGAGCATATTCCAGATGCATCTGGAGCTCAAGAATTTTTTGTAGTCTGCTCATTTTCTTTTACTTTGTCACGTTGACAGTGGGTAGCCAGACTGACCGACTGACTGTTGTATTAAGGTCGCATGCGCGATCATTTAATACCCTCATACGAGGGTTAATTAATTATTCATTGGGGGCGGTATGGAGCTTCACCCCCTCAACGCTTTATAGTGTGCATGGCATACTGATTGATTCGAATGTCCGGACGAGGAAATGCAGGAGGGATAGTGACGGCAAAGGAGCCAATCGTAAACATCCTGGTTCGTTTTTGGTTCCCATCTTTTCGAAAATTAAAGATATCGTCTTGTCGCAATTTTGACCAATGATATTCTGTGCTGTTGAGTTTGAGTATGAGTTTGGATGAAATGGGATAGCTAATCTGATATTTGGAATTATTCCTTTAAGACGTTAATATTTGGGTTTCAAGTAACTGCGATTAAAAAGTTCCGGATTGTGCGGTGGTCCTGATTACTGGAGTTTTAGTCAGCTTATAGATCTAGTTGGGGTCTTACGACCTATATGTAGTAAGTGTGCAGCGGAGCCTGATGGTCTTGGGTTATTGACCACCTTATAGTTATAATTGGGTTCCATAGTAATGGGCTAAATTAGTATTTTGTCAATCGTTGTCAATTGTGGCTGGGCCTGATGGCTGGGGTTTTAAGCCACTGTATATATAATACATTTGATGGACAGTTTGATGAGTTATAGTAAATTTATATTCCTTTCCACACTTCATCTTAGTGGTAGAGTAGAGGCTAGTAGAAGTATTTTAAAGGATGTTAGTACTTTTCAAGGTGTTAATCTATATTTCGGCTGACTTGTCTCTATTGTCATTGCTATTTTTCTAGAATGGTGGCTTGGAATTGATTGCATGCGATTTTGCGGTTTTGATTGCGTTGCTTTATTTATAGATTTAGGATTCTGCATGTTTCAGGTTTCCAATGGGGTCACGGGTCAGACATATAAAGACTGGAGGAACTAGTCCAGCTAGTGTTGTGTTTGAATACGCGCACCTGCGTAACAAGGCCCTATGCGACCTGAATTCTTGCGCCCTTCACAAGTGGGACTGCTCCATCTGTGTTTTCGCAAGAACTGTTCATCATGATAGTTCGTTCCTAGTATTGACTGAATTGCATGGAATTTGTTACTAGTCGCACTGCTTGTGCTAACCTGTCAAGGGCGTTATGGGATTGTAAAGGGTATTGATATGGTTAATGGGGTCTTCTAACAACAAGGAAAGCTATTGTAAATAGAGGACGAAAAGTTCCGATTAAATTTTCCTTGTTTACCTATGGCCTTGAGGAAATACAATATGTTATTGTATGTCAAGTTATGGTTGGGATTATTGTGTTCCAAAAACTCCGTATATATCGATGGAGAGCCTATGGACTGTTGTAGGGTCATAAATGTTTCCCGATGTGTCTGGTATTTATGACACACATTAAAGACGTGCTGTAAATTCTCAGGGCAATGAGGGCAATTGGGGCCCCAATCCCTGTTGGTTGGTAGGTATTTTCCTAAACTGCCGGCTAATAGGGTTCTTCCAGTTCTAATTCTATTTTGATAGTGTTTATTATTCAGCTCGGACGTTTGAGCGTTCCTGCACACTGTTTTATGAATAGAGTATAGTGT